>PVLD010008564.1:0-83088 GCA_004027595.1 Dinomys branickii
AGTGTAAATTCCCTACTATCTTATCTATAATTTGGTATTTCCTTTAATGTTTTTGTGTTAACTAATGTGAAGATAACTATGTAATACAACATCCAGTTCTAATTCCCTACTATATTCTGTATAACTTTGTATTTTCTGTATTGTTTATGGCTTTTCTGGTTCATATGTCTCCATTCTTTTGTCTTTAAAATAAAAAAAATATTAAATTAAAAAAATTAAAGGATCTATAAGGTGCTAAGAGAACTATGACTTGGGCACTGAGCTAGCATGGGAAGTGAGGGAAGGTTTTCCTGAGAATGCGACCCTGAGCCTCATAGTAATACAGGAAAGAATTTTACAGGGGAGGGAAAAATGCTCCAAGAAAAGAGAATGGCATGTGCTAAGGCCCTGTGAGGTCCGAGAGCCAGCAGGGAAGGGAGGAGTGAAGGACAGTGAGTGGGTGGTGGCAGGACAGGGGTCAGAGCCCCCGGCCAGCTCCGAACAGTCACAGGGAGGGTACTCTGTGTCAGCACTTTCCCACAACTTCTTCCGTTTTGAGGCAGGTGGCAGCCATCCCATTTCCGAAGGTCAGAAGTTCGGCTGCCACCAGCCTTCTTCAGGCCACTCTCCTTCTCAGCACGGCCTCTTCCCTCCTGCCGCTACATCCAACTCTCCAGCAGCACAAGCCTAGTTTCCCTTCACACTGTGTGTCTTTCCTCTGTGTGTGTGTGTGTGTGTGTGTGTGCGTGTGTGTGAGAGAGAGAGAGAGAGAGAGAGTGGGGAGGGTCATAGAGATTGAATCCAGGGCCTTCACACGGAGCTACATCCCCATTCTTTTTTATTTTGAGGCAGGGTCTCACAAAGTCACTTATCCTGCCTCAGCCTCCCAGAGCTCCGGGGATTATTTGTGTATATTCTGACCTGCCAGCTGGATTTACCTCCCAGAGCCTTGTTCTGTCCTCTGTATCAAGCCTGGAGATGACAACTAGCAGGTGCCCCATTCCATCTGGGGCCTGTCAGGAAAGAGGTACACTGACAGGACGATGTGGTGGACTTCAGTCTGAGCCCCAGTTGTTGACCCCTTCCCGAATCCATGCCTTTGCTCACGAGGCTTTGCAGAGTCTATTTCTGGCCCCCAAGTCTAGATTTCCACCTTGTGAATTGCTTTGCCAATGCAGCCTGGCAGAAAATGATGTGTCAGGTCCGATAGATACTGTATATTTCTCCAGTTGACTTTCTCCTATTTCTTTATTCTCTTTAGTCTCATTTCTAAGAAAGTGTGACCCTACCTTAAACATTTGTGTTGCATGTAGTGGCTCGAGTTCATTTTTTTACGTACTATCTTTCCATTATATGAAAACCCCCATAGACTTACCCATTTTTCTAACGGTGGGATGCAGGTTTTTGAAGTGTGCTACTGGTACAGAAGAAGGAACAATACCCCGTGCACACCTCTGGTGAACGCAGCGAGCCTTTCTCACGAGTCCCTGCTAGCAAGTCATGGGCTGCATGCACCCTCAAATGTACCGAAACCTCGCTGAACTGCTTTCCCAGGGTTTTGGACCAGTCTACTCACCCACCAGCAGCCTGTGATGAGTCTCATTTTTTTTTTTTTTTTTTTTTTTGCAGTACTGGGGATTGAACTCAGGACCCTGCACTTGCTAGGCAGGCACTTATTCCACTGAGCTATATCCCCAGCCCCTGATGAGTCTCATTTCTCCGCCTTGGGCACTGGTGTTGCCACTGTCACGCTCATTTTTATAGCCTTTTGCTAATCTGGTTGGCAGTGGTATCTGTTGATGCTTCGGTGCTCATTTTCCTGATGTCCGAGGAGACCGACGCCGCGCCCGGCCCATGTGCTTTCCCGGCTCCTTCCTGTGAGCTGGCCGCACATGTCTTCTGTTTTCCTGCTGAACTGTCTTTTGTAGTCAGCTGCTCCTGAAAGTCCTTATAGATCTTTATCTTTTATATTACATATATTGTACACATAGAATATAAAAATATGCAACATATTATAACATTATACCTGCTTTGTATATTTGGCTGATTGTACCACAGAGATATGGTAATTTTTTAGACAGCTTTATTAAGATTTAGCTGAGAGACTGGGATGTAGTGGGTGATAGAGTGCTTGCCTAGCATGCACAGGGCCCTGGGTTCAATCTCCAGCAATCGGGAAAAAATGATACAGTTCATACATTGTGGAGGACCACCTGGAAGATTCTCCTTGAAGGAAGAGCAGTTGTCCCCATTTTGACTGAATCTGGCCCCATTTCCATGTATTGATGTGTGCAGAGCTGGCTAGGACTTTTCCTGATCCCTTCAACTGGCTTTAAGCAATGTAAATTGGTCTTTACAACAAGGGGACAGAGCAGTGTATCCCCGTCTTCCCCCCAAAACATCTGCGAGCTGGGGTGAGATGGAGAGCTGTGCTCCATGCTGCCAGCTGGGATCCAGCCTCCAGATGAGAGGTTCTGACTTCCCGGGGCATAAAAGATTACTCATCAGAGCTGAGGCACTGACCCCGAAACATCACATACTACCTCAAATGTGTTATGCAGATTACTCTTCCTGCAGATCCTTCTCTGTGCATATTGCAGAGGTGATTTCAGGCCTCCTACCTGGCCCAGCTCACAGCACTCATGTACTTCCTGACATTTTCACAGTCACTCATCCGCAAGCCACGCCCTTCTTCACAAATTAGTAAAACTGGGCTTCGGCCCCAGGTCAGGGCCTTTATTGTAGCTGGACTTGGGACTCCCTTGGCTCCCCACCATTTTGGATTTATAATTGTGTCTTCATTTGCGTTGTGGGTTGTACTAGGAGTGGTGAGTTGGAATTAACTTGCTAGAATTCTAATAACTTTTCCATGGAATTACAAATATAAACTTCCTGGACCACAGTGAGGACCAGGATGGGCTCTCTATAACATATCATATGTTTCAACAGTTATTAGTACACTTTTATAACATTTTCATAGCCTCAAAAAGAAACCTTGTAACCCCTGTCCCTCCCTGTTCTCCGATCCCCAGGCCTGAGCGGTCACTCATCCACCTCCTGCTCTATAAAAATGCTGATTGTTGACACTTCATATAAATGGAAGCATGCAGCATGTGACTGATTTCTTTCATTCAGCATTTTTCAACATTCATGCATGTTCTATATGCATCAGAACTTCATTCTTTTTATGACTAAATAATATTCTATTATACTATATTGTTTACCCACTCGTCTGTTGAAGTAATGTTTGTAGAAAAATGTAATTGATATCAGAAATTTGGAGAAGCCTAGGAATTGAACCCAGGCCCTATGGATGATAAGCAAGTGCGCTACCCCTGAACTATCACTCCCGCCAGAAGTTTTCTTTGGTAGTATTTGAGTGCTCATGTGATCTGATTACTTACGCTGCCCTCCTCGCATATATTATATGAAAAATTTTCTGACCAAATGATAAAAAAGGCTTTGAGCTGTAGTCCATAGTGAGACCATACTTGAGGAGGCAGGCCTGAGAGGTCAGGAGATTTAGTGTCACCCATATCTTGTTAGACACACAAGCTCTGCGGCCCCTGCCCACACCTACCTGGGATGGACACTGAATTTTCAGGCAGTGCCAGGTGATTCCTGTGCCCAGTCCAGTTTGGAAAGCCCTGCTGTGTGGTGCCACTTTTGATGGTTCTTGTGAGAGTCACTTGGAAAGCTTTGTAAAAGGTGATGATGGTCATGTCCCAGTAATACTGGCTGTCCTGGTCTCAAATAGGTCTGCACGCTGCTTAAAATCTCCCCAGGGGATCCCCTTGAACAGCCAGACCCAAGAAACCCCATGCAAACGTCTTTGGGAACTTCCTTCCCCGGAAACCACTTTAACTTGGGAACTATTTAGCCCACAGGTTTTAGGCTACCAGATTTGCAATTTGCTTAGTAAAACTGACAACACAGCCTTCTGGGAAGGGTCAGTGTATCCCCTTTATAGCCAGTATGACAGCAGGACAGATCCACATGCTTTCTCTGACCTCTCTTGTAGAGTGGACGCTCTGAGATCTGTTGACAAAGATGCCTGTGTTTCCAAGAAAACAGCTGAAGCTCTGGTAAGGGTAGGTTGCCATGGATGTGCAGGGTTTTTTTTCTTTCTTTTTTTGTTTATTGTCAGTATCCAGTTTACAAACTTGCTCTGTGAGGAATAACTACTTTAAATAGTGTTTACCCAGAACAACTTCTTCCTTGCTCTTGCCAACAGAAGAAATACAGTAAGAACAAACATCTTGAGTAGACAACAGATTTGTCTCTTTTTAAATAAACTCAATCCTAATCTTATCTCTGCTAAGGAAGCCATGACAGCAACAAGCTGTCAAATCTCTTTCTCTCCTTTCTTCTCATCTCCCTGAGGATTTCCTTCCATGCAGTGTCTTCTGACATGTGTCTGTGTCATCATGTCCCTGGCATCTCCTAGCAATAACTGTGGTCACCATCTCATGTGTGGGAAGGGCTTTTTGGTCCTGACCTCGCACATCCTCAGGATTCTGCCACTTTCAGGGTGGAAGTCTTCCTTCCTTTCGTCATTTACATGCTGCCACACTCTGTCCTAGCTGACATCACAGCAAAGTCCCAAAACCATGGTTGAGGCCACTTTTTGAGTAAAGGAAACAGGCAAGGAAGGGGGATGTGTTTGTCTGGTGGGTCCTGCAGTTGCCTAGCTCCAAGGTACGTGTGTAAGGTCTTCTACACTCTGACTCCAGGGTTTTCAGCCACCTCAGAGCTTCTGTCGCTTTCACTTACAAAAGGGAGTGACCACATAAGAATCAAAGGCCCTGAGGTTCTTGAAATGTACACTAGGTCCCAGCGCTTACAGGTGTCAAATAGCCTCTTGGGTTTTCTCCACAAGTGGCTGAATTACTGAGGTATTAACTTGATCGCTTTCTGTTACACTGGGCCAAAAAACCCTGCTTTATTTCCCAGCTACCAAGCGCTAATTCTAGTGTGTGTGTGTGTGTGTGTGTGTGTGTGTGTGTGTGCGTGCGTGCGTGCGTGCGCGCGCGTGCGGGCGTGCATGCGCGCGTGCGCGTTTTCTCACAACTTATCTATCTCCAAATCTGGGACATTCTATAGTACAAAGAACAAACTCTTTGGAGGGTTTTAACCTGGTAAAGAGTCCTCATACCGGGGTAATCCATGGTCTGAGACTCCTCTGAGAGAGTTCAGACCTCCTTTGATCCAGCAACTCAAAGCCCTGTCCTGGGGGGTGAGTTCTCTATCGATGAAAGCCAGACGGCTTGCCGAGTATCGTGGTCCCCTGCGCCTGCCACGGGCAATTACTCCTGGTTTTGATCTTCGTTAAAGACTTTTGCTTAATTTGCTGGTACACTGCCTTTCTGATCACATTAGGGATCTGCACCTGTGCATGTGGGCGTGAATTTGTAACTAACAGCCTGTTCTTTTCTTTCAGCCAGTCCTTGCCTGCTCCCCTGTGGAGAATCCCTTGCCAACTCACCTTGAAGGAGGAGCAGTTGTCTCCATTTTGGCCGAGCCTGATCCTATTTCCATGTATTGATTTGTATAAAGCAGGCTAGGACTTTTCCTTTTCCCTTCAACTGACTTTAAGAAATGCATATTGGTCCCTGGACACCCCACACGCCCATTCTTCCCTTGTGTGAGCCAGGAGGAAGTGGGATGAAGAGGCAATACTCTACACAGTTGGCTGGGATCCAGCCTTCAGAGAGAAGCTATAACTTTCTGGGCCTTGAAAGATTATACATCAGAGCAAGCTGAAGCACCGACCTCAAAACATTAGATACTCTCTCAATTGTGTTATGCAGATTGCTCTTTCTGCATATCCTTCTCTGTGCATATTGCAGAGGTGATTTCAGGCCTCCTACCTGGCCCAGCTCACAGCACTCACCTGCTTCCTGCCACTCTCAGTCACTCATCCTCAAGCCACTCCTTTCTTCATGAATAAATAAATCCGGGGTTCAGCCTTAGGTTGAGGCCTTTGTTCTGGATTGCCGTTATAGTGGCTGGATTTAGGACCCCTTGCTCCCCATAACTACACATATGCCTTAATGCCTTTATTTTCACCATGGGTGGCACTGGAAGTGGTAGATTGGAATTAATTCACTAGAATTCCAATAACATTTCCATGGGATTACAAATATATCTTCCTGGGCTGCAACAAGGACTGGGAAGGGCTCTCTATACTTCCCTCTCCTTCCTTTTAATTTTTAAAAAACTGGCTCTATTCTTTTATATTAGAACCCTACTAAATAACTCAGTTAGCTGGCCTGATGTCCCTACCTCCTGGAGGTGGGAGTCCAAGTATGGTATTTATTGGCAATTTCCACCGAGGTCATTTGAGCCATTTACAGCAAGATTTGTTCTCCCTCTAGAACAACTGATTCCAACTTCTACAATGTCTCTGATGTCCTCTGTGAGCCCCAGCCTGCATGTTCCGCACAGTCTCTGATGCCAAGGATATGCTATGAACATTGTTGCCGTCAGCTTTGAGACATGCACCTGCACAAGAGGCAGTGTTCTTGTTGCTTCAGAGACCTTCTTTGTTAGTTTCTATTATTGAGCTTTCTTGAACAACAGTTTAGATGTGTGAGAGGAGAAAAAAAGGGAAACAGTAGGAATGGATTGATTTCCTTTGATCATTCTGGATTTCTGGGTCTGTCTATTGGTCTTTCTGTTCCCTGCCTCCCTTAACACGGCACTGTGCTGTATGTAATTCCAAGTATGTATTCCAGTTATGTGTTGTACATAATTCCAAGTTAACTCACCTTAACAAGTTTTAGTGTTCTCTGTTGTTAAAGGTCAGTACAATAGAATTTCTTTACCACCTTCAAAAGAAAAGGGAAGGGATGGTAAATAATATTTTTCCTTTTCCCTCTTGGGTCTTAAAATGTCATGCATATGTTTGTTCTTTTTGTCTTTTTGAGACAGGGTCTCACTATGCAGTTCAGGCTGGCCTTAAGCTCACTTTGTAGCCCAGGCTGGTCTTGAACTCACAATGATCCTCCTGCCTCAGTTTCCTGAGTGCTGGGATTACAGGTGTGTGCCTCCATGCCCGGTGCACGTATGGTTGAATGTCAAAATTTGAAGTATCCTGTATGACACCATTTTTAAAATTTTCCACTAAACCAAGAGCATGTTCCCATTGTATTAAATATCCTTAGAAAATGTATTTAACCATTTGTAAGATGATAGCATTTTTAGTATTTTAATCTTGGGATATATGATCTAATTATATCAATTAGTTGAACTGCTAGGAGTAGAATTGTAAGATTTAAAGGGTATGTTTTCAAAGCCATCAATAAATATGATCTGTCATATAGGTGCACCCAGTTTACTGCTTATTTATCTGACATGGAACAATGTCTTGGAAAAATAAAACTGCCCATTTAATAAGTGAAATGGTATCTTGATATTTTAGTTTGTGTTTAATTATCAGTGAATCAAAGATTCAGGATAATGGCATTTAGAACAGGAGGATATTTACTTGTAAGAAATAAGCTCTCAGAAGGAATTGCTCATCAAATAAAAAACACGACAGGTCATTGAAGCCCAACACTGCACAGTTACCAAGGCTACTGAATTTATAGTTGGTGTGTTCATGACAGAAAACTACCAATTTTCTCACAGGACTGTCATTTCTGCAAAGGTTGTGGCTAGTCTTCAGATGGCAGCATTCCACAAGTCAGGGATAAAGTGCGCCAAGCAGTCAGTAGCTTCCAGGAATGCTGAGTGGTTCATCAGTGTAGGGGGCTAGAATCAGAGAGAGATCAAAGTTTCTATTTTCCTGGACCCAGAGGACTCCCGGAAGGCAGGATTTAATTTTGCTTGTACAAGACATTTCATGGTGTGTTTCTTCTTACACAGCTACATATTTCTTTTGCCCTGTTTGATCTTACTGAGTTCTTTGCTGTTGTTTATTACCTTTCGCCTGCTATATGTTAAAAATATTTCCCTATGTCATTTGTCTTTTGAATTGATTTATGTTGTTTTTAATCATTGCTACCATTTATTTTTGGGTAGTCATAGCTACCTCTAATTTGTTTTGGTGTCATGTTGGAAGGGCCTTTCTCAGCTCTATAGTACTGCTGCTGGGAAGCTCCCAAATGGGACAAAATATTTACAAATCATACAGCTAAGGGATTAATACGTAGAATATAAAAAGAACTCTTATAGCACAATAATGGAAAAACCCCAAACACCCAATTTTAAAAATGGGAAAAGGGACCTACTGGTCCAGATGTTTCCCCAAAGACATACAAATGACCAATGAGCACATGAAAACATGCTTAGCACCACTAATCATTAAAGAAATGCAAATCAAAAATTCAGTAAAGTACACTGAACACCCATTAGGAAAATTCAGGTAACAAGTGCTGATGAAGATAGGGAGAAACTTAAATTGTTGAGCACTACTGGTGGGAATACAAATGGTAAAGTTACCATGGAAAACAGTACAATGTTCCTCCAAAATTAAAGTGGTACCATATGATCCATATATATATATATGGACAAGAATTGAAAACAGGGTCTTGGACAAATCTTTGTGCACTCATTTCCTAACAGCATTATTCACATAACCAAAAAGTAGAAGAAACCAAAGGGTCCACCAACAGATAAAGAAAATGTACGTACATACAATCAAATATTACTTAGTCTTACAATGGAGGAAAATTCTTTGAAAAAGACATTAAATTTCAAGGGAGCTTAAGCAAAATAAGCCAGATACAAAAGGACAAACACAGTATGATTCCATTTACATGTGGTACCTAGAGCAATTAAATTCACAGAGACAGTAGATGAGGTTTTTGCCAGGAACCAGGAGAAGGGGAAAGAATGGGGAGTTGTTCAGGCCCTTGCACTTCAGGTTTGCAAGATAAAAAAAAGTTCTGGTGTCAGTGGCATAGTGGCTGCATAACACTGTGACTGCACTTAGTGTTGCAGAACTGTACATCTAAACAGGTTTGAGATGTTAAATTTTGTATTATGTACATTTTACCACATTTAGCAAATATTGCTTTCATTTTCCATTCTTTGTGTGTGTATATGTGTGTGTGTGTGTGTTTATGTGGTCTGGGGGTTAAATCCAGGGCTTTAAACAGAGCCACTATCCCCACCCCCACCCCGTGCCAAGCGGCTTTTATTTTTAAATTTTTGAGACAGGGTCTTGCTAAATTGCCCAGCCTTGGCTTGCCATTGTTATCCTCCTGTCTCAGCCTCCTGGAGTGCTGGGGTTACAGGTGTGTGCCACCATGTCCAGCTTAGGTTTTCTCCTAATACTTTATAATCGTGCCATGTGCTTTTCAGCAGTCTCCCAGGTTGGAGTTCCCTGTTTATGGTGGGAGGTGGGGGGTTGGGGGCACGATGAGAGCCACAGAGAGGTCCTCAGAGCCAAACACTGTTCAACTACTGCAGCTGCTGAATTTATAGCTGCTGCGTTCACGACAGAAGACTAACAATTTTCTTACAGGCCGTCATTTCGGCAAAGGTTGTGGCAGAGTTGAAATGGCAACAGAATAGGAGAGCGGATCACCTGGGCAGCTTTAAAAAACACGCTCTTGGCCTGGGGCCCATCTCCACATCCAGAAAGACTTGGTCTGGGGCTAGACTGAGGAAGGGCATCGCTTTAGACAGGACAGAAGGGGTGAAGATAGACAGAAAGGCGGTAAGGCAAATCATAATTTTAAAATTGTACTTTTAAGAAAAATTGAAGCTTCAGGACACAAAACTTAGTAGGTTGTCGGTGGAATGGACTGAGGGTCTCTATCTCTGCTTTGGGGACCCTTGGGCCCTGTCCAGTGGCAAGTGATGTCCACATTTCTCCCACAGTCAGAGTCCCTTGTTGCCAGCTGTGAGGTCCTGGAAATGGTTGGGATGCACAGGTGGCAGCCTTGCTCAGGAGTAACGTTTACCATGCAAAGAAAGAAAAACAGGCTTTCCTTCGTCTTGTTTTGAGCATGCGTGTTGCTTTGGTTATCTTCTCCGTAAATCTCAAAGACTCTGCGCTAGGAGAGGCGTTAGAGTCTAACACACCACAGTCATGGACAGATATAAAGCAGCTTGTTCTAGTTTGCCTGGAGCTGTCCCAACTTTGGCGCGGAGAACCTGAGATATCTCAGGGAAATCCCTCAGTCCTGGGCAAACTGATGGTAGCTACTTCAGGACTCCAAACATGGGAGCTCGCTCCCATTCTTCCGCCCCACCTACCGACAACCCTTCATCAACCCTCCATATACTTCCTGTTCCTGTGGGTTTGCATATCTGGAGCAGTACATTGAAATTGAATCCCATAACACATGCCCTTTTTGTACGTGGCTTATTTCATTTAGCATCTTGTTTTTAGGGTTTGTTCATGTCCTTGCATGTGTAAGTACCTTATTTCTTTTATGACTGAATGATATTCTATTCATGAGTTGAACATTGGTTGTTTTAATATTGGGAGCTATTATTGAAAGGGAAAACTGTACTAGAAAAAAATTCTTTCAAGAACTTTGTTATCTTTGAAGCTGCCTAGCTCTGTATCTGTCTCATGGTCTCGTATTTGCTTTCTTGACCCTTGTAGCCATGAGAATATAACTGAATATACAGGGTGCCTGATTGCACCAAGCTTAGTGGTCATTAATCTAGTCTTGTAACTGATGGTTATTAATCCAGCTCTGTAACAAATGATCTCACCCTGCCAGCTAATCTGAACTGCCAGGCTGTCCTGTCCTGCCTTTGTAACCCCTGTTTATGCCTCATACAAAAATGCTGGCTCACAGACACTTGCGGCCTGGTTTTTGTTGGAAATCATTCCAGCCAGGACCACTGGTGTAAAAGAAAGCTGTTCACTGCCTCCTGACATCCTCAGGTGTCCCTTCTTTCCCAGACTCAGTTTTGCCACAACATTATGAATAATACTATGAACACCTGTGTACAGGTTTTGGTTAGACATGTGTTTTTAGTTTTCTTGGGTATAAAGAGAAAAATAATAGGAGTGGAATTGCTGGGTCACATGTTAGCTCTGCTCAGCATTTGGGGAATGGCCAGACTTACATTTTACATTTGCATCAGCCCAGTGGAACATGCAAGGATTGCAATTTCTCAACGTGCTGGCCAAGACCCGTCTGTCCCTTCATTCTGGCTATTCTGGTAGATGTGAAGGTAGTACTTCACTGTGGATTTGTATGAATTTTCCATGATGTCTAGTGATGAGTATCTTTCATCTGTTTATTGGCCTTTTGTATATGTTGGAGAAATATCTATTTAGATCCTTATTTTAAAATTGGGTTATGTATCTTTTGTTATTGAATTGTTAAGAGTTCTTTATATGTCCTCAACACAAGTCCTTTGTCAGATACATGACTTATAAATGTCCTCTTTCATTCAGTGAGTTTTCCTTTGTATGCTTTTTGTTTGCTTTGTTTTTGAGACAAGTGCTAGTTATGTACCTGAGGCTGGCTTTGAACTTGTGATCCTTCTGCCTCAACATGCTGGATTAGAGGCAGGCGTTCCCTTCCTGGCTTATTTCCATATTTTGATGGTGTCTTTGAAGCAAAAGAAGGTTTTAATTTTGATGAAGTTTTGAATATCTACTTTTTCCTGTGTTACCTGTACCTGTGTTTTTAGTGGCATATCTAAGATACTATTGCCTAATCTGAGATTGTGAAGACTTAAGCCTATGTGTTCTAAGAACTTTATAGGTAAGCTATTACCTTTACGTGTTTGGCCCATTTGAGTAACATTTTGTATATTGCAGGGGGTGGGGAATCCAATTCTGGGTGTGGATATTCAGTTCTCTTGCCATCACTTACTAAACAGAATTCTTTGTCCACTGAATGGTCTTGACACCCAACCTGAGAACAAATTGAATACTAATAAGTAAAACCTTAGTTTATAAGAATAACTCATTCTATCCATAAGCATTTGTATCATGTGTCATTTGAAAATGTTGCTCATTTATCAAGTTAAAATTTCTGAGAAATATTTGCTTGTCTCATGTAACACTTGCAAACCAAGTTACTCACAAACCATGGTTTTACTGTGTATATTTATCATGTATAACATGTTTTAAAAATATCTATACATTGTGGAATGGCTAAATTGAGCTAATTAACCTATGCAATTGATGTTTTTTTTGTCAGTACTATGGATCAACCCCAGGAGAACTCTACTGAGCTATATCCAGCCTTTTTTATTTTTATTTTGAGACAGGGTCTCACTAAATTGTGGAGGATGGTCTGGAACTTGTTAACATCCTGCCTCAGTCTCTTAGGTAAGTGGGATTATAGGCAAGCACTTACCCTGCATTTTATTTTTAAAACCAGCTCATCAAGTGCTACAAAAAAAGCTGGCTGGGATTTTGATGAGGGCTAAATTGAATTTGTAGATCAGTTTAAGGAATACTGTCATCTTAACAATATTAAATCTCACATCCATGGACGTGGACTACCTTTTATCAATTTTTTCTTAGTAGTGTTTTATGATTTGTATGTACTAGTCTTATACCTGTCTGCTTAAATTTACTCTCAATTATTTTATTCTTTTTTATGCCAGCATAAATAGCAATTTTAAATTAATTTCATTTTATTTCTAATATGTAGAAATAGAATTGATTTGTGTATATTACTTTTATAAAGACTTACTGAACCCTTTTATTAGTTCTAATAATATTTAGTGGACCCTTTATGAGTTTATATTTACAAAATTAAGTCGCCTGCAAATAGATGACATATAATTTATTTCTTCCTTTCCAATTTGAGTATCTTTTTCTTTTCTTGCCTAATTAGCTGTGGGATGGTTCGTTTTGTTTTCTTGTGGTTTTTTTCTTTTTTTATTCTGGTTCTTGCTATGCCGTCTAGACTGCCTTTGAATGTATATTCCTCCTGCCTCGGCCCCTCAATTCCTGGGCTTACAAGCACGCATTAGCCCGCCCAGCTGTGCAGTGTTTTTGCAAATACACTTTACCAGATTTAGGAGGTTCTCTTTTAGTTTTAGTTAAATGTTTTAGGTTTAATTTGGGAGGCAGGTGTTGTTATTAATCACAAAAGAGTGTTGGATTTTGTCAAATGCTTTTCCTTTAGCTATTGAGATGCTCATGTGGCTTCCCCCCCTTATTCATGTGGAATATTATGTTGACTTCCGTATTTCACCAGCCTTGTGTTTGTGGGATAAATCATGGTGTGTAATTCTTCTTATATGTTGCTGGATTATATTCACTGGTATTTTAAGGATTTTTAACCCTATGTTAATAAGACATATTGATCTGAACATTTCTTCCCCCCATCCCTCTCCGCCCTCCCTCCTACTCTGGATTTAATGTCACAGATAACACTAGTGTCATAGAATAAGTTGGGAAATGACCCCTTTTCTATTTTTTGGAAGAGTTTGTGAAGAACTGGTATTTAGTTTTTCTAGAGCTTGGTTGAATTAATCAGTAAAGCCATGTGGATCGGGGATTTTCTTTGTGGCTGGTTATTTGAGTACCAACCCAACTGCCTTGTTTACAGTTCTCCTCAAAGCATTTTGTTTTGAATCGTTACACAATACTGTACCAGATAGAGTTCCAGTTTCTTTTGGGAGGATTAGACTTTGAGAAGAGGGAAAGGAGCTGGATTTGCTTGCTCATGCCAGTGTCAATTCAAAGCAGTTACTGAGCACCTCAGTTGCACTCTGTGCTAGGCTCTGAGGTCAATGGGGGAAAAAACCCCAGCCACAGGAACTGCTCTCTGGGCTGGAGAGTAGATGAACTGATTTCAGATCTGAGTGTGGGTTGTCACCTACCAGGAGTGGGAGAAGTCTGAAGAGGGCTCAAAGGTGTCTCAACTTTTCTTTGCTTCAAATGGCAATGTTTTGAAGTCCTCTTTACAGCTTACAGAGTGTTTGCTAATAAAATCTTATTATGATAGATTCCTAAGAACTGCTTATCAAAGTTCATTGTCCTCTCTGCAAAAGTTGAGAAAATCAAGGTTCAACCTGAATTCAAACAGGCAAGGAAATAGGAGATACAGAAATGGTGAGGTTTTTGCTGTCAAAGGCATTTCAGTCTGAGACAGGAGCAGAGAGGTATTCCAGAATATGATCTCCACAAAGAAGGAAGAACTTAGAAAAGGGTGAGTCCCATAAGGGGGAGCTCAGAAAAACTTTGCCCCATTGGCCATGAGAAACCTAGCCATCCAGCCAGGAAGTCACAAAGCTCAGAAATAGCTTGGCCCCAGATCCTAGATTTCCAGGATAATTTCTATTATCTGTTTAAATATCAGCGCAACCCTTTAGTGCCTGTTTGATATTTGCACAGTTGCAAGAATTTCCCTAAAAGAAATGTAATGTTACAGTAGAGAGCTCTGCAAAATCTTGCCCCAGGGACCAAGGTTACTATTACCACTGGTGGTGCAAGTAGACATCACGTGCCTCCTGATATGAGGGGCCAAGAAGCACTTTTGTGATATTCTTGCCACAAACACATAAAATGAATTTAATCACCAAGCGACATCAGGCAAACTTAAATGGAGGGACATTCCAGAGAATAACTGTCCTACAGCTTCAAAATGTCATGTTCATGAAAGACAGAAAGACTAAGGAACTAGTCTAGATTAAAGGAGACCGCAAATGACAGCTAAATGCAATGCATTTGTCTTAGTTTCTTTTCCAGTGCTGTAACATAATACCCAAAACAGAGTCATTTATACAGAACAGATTTACTTCTCACACTTCTAAAAGCTGGGAAGTCCAAAATCAAGGTACCATCCTCTAGAAAGTGTGCTCCGAAGGGAACATTCTTTTCATAGAAAAAAGGGGTTACCTGCCCTGGGTCACGCTAGTCCCTGTCGGCACAGTGCCAACCCGCCTGTCACTGCCTGGTGAAGTGCCTCCGCTTCTTTGGCGCCTTCATTACCTAACACTCAGCCCAGTGAAACCAATAGTTAGAAGTAAGATTCTTAAACCAAAGCTGAAAAAATGAATAGGAAAGAATCAGCCTCCTTGTGGTCCTTTCATCTTCCCTGATGGAGAGCCAAGGTGTCCTAGAGCCTGATTCTTGGGCCATGGCTTGTGCAATATGTGCGCTAGGTGGTTTCTGAAGAAAATGGGGTGTTTTGTTTTGGGGTACTGGGGAATTAACCCAGGGTGTGCACCTGCTAGGCAAGCACTCTACTATTGAGCTATATCCTAGCCCTTTATTTTGAGATAGGGTCTTGCTAAATTACCTAAACTGTCCTCAAACTTGCAATCTTCCTGTCCCAGGTAGCTGGGATTACAAGCATTGCAGTGCTTGGCTAAATTGTGTTGTCGTTTTCCAAACTACAGCCTCTTACCTGCTTTGTGAGTCTCTTAAAATAAGGTAAGGCCCTGGGGCCAGATCAGAGTATGTGTGCATCTTGGGCAGGCTAATAATTTGGCGTTTCCTTGTGCTGATAGCCTGTAAACAATTACTTACTGAGAGTGGGAAGAGCTGATTTTCTTATTCACAGGCAGGCACAGTTCGACTGCTGGCGGCTACAGAGTTGGTGGATATAAAATGAGCACAAAAATTTCCTCTGGGACCAAAGTCCTGATGGTCTCTTCATTTCTCTTTTGGGATTTTCTAAACCAGACAAGTATCTTTCATATCAGTTACAGGATTGAGGTTTTCCCGTTATTCACTTTGTCACTTGCTGCTACCTGCCCGGACTGCACCTCACCCTTGCATTTAACTTTATTGACTTGGTCCCCTTCCTCTCCTCTTCGCATTGCTGTCCTGCGCTTGCCCCCATAGCCCCTCCTACAATGTGCAGTGTATCTGTGGATGTGAACCTCCCTAAGGAGAACCATTTAATGTATGAATGCATTCAAAACACACATTAAGTATCCCATAGCCCCTCCTACAATGTGCAGTGTATCTGTGGATGTGAACCTCCCTAAGGAGAACCATTTAATGTATGAATGCATTCAAAACACACATTAAGTATCAGAATCACCTGGAGAAAATTCAGATTCCAGAGCCTTGGCCCCAGGGACTGCATTCAACAGGTCTGCAAAAGGTGTAAAAGATGACACATTTTGTTTTTATAATATTAAAAATTATTTTTATTAGCACGTGTAGGAGTAATAATGACTACACCCACGGTGGGGTTGGCACACGTACATACGCCTCTTTATTTTTACAACCCCTGCTGTCCCCTTTCTCCCCCGCTCTTCCACCTCTTGGTCGCCCTCCTACCTGCAAGAGACCCCACCTTTGTAGCAGGCTCCCTGGGGCTCCGAGGCTGCTGGTCCTTGGGTCACATACTGAGTGGCCCTGTTCTAGATCTCCCTCTAGCTTCAAAGTTTCATCATTCAGCACCACATTTTCGAGTCGGGTCCATATTATTGTGGATGCCTTTAGTTTAGTTTCATTGCTTCTGGGTGGTCCAAGAATTCCATGGTTGGCCTCTCAGTGTATTAGTCAGCTTTCCAGTCCTCTAACAAAATACTCAAGAAAATCAACTTAAGGAAAGATTTGTTTTGAGCTTCATAGCAGTTTACTACCATTCAGTTCATGGTTGTTTGGCTTGTTGTTTCTGGGCTTGTACAAGGCAGAGTGTCATGGCAGGGGGTACTGAGGAACAGAGCTGCTTACGTCACAGTACCCAGGAAGGAGAAAGAGACAGAGACAGAGAGAGAGAGAGAGGGAGAGAGAGAGTGTACCAGCCCTCCAGTGACCTAATTCTCCCAAACAGGCTAGGCCCCACAACCTAAAACTTCCATCACCTTTCAAAAGCACCCCCAGCTGGGGACCAAGCCTTCAACACTTGAGCCATTGGTGGACCCTTCAGATCAAAACTAATAAGCAGAAACTTACTTTTCTGCTCCCACAGTGATGGACACCTCGGTTGTTTCCAGCCCCCTATTACGTAGGGTGCTGCAGTGAATGTTCTCCGTGTCTTCTCACAGACCTCAGAATGGAAGCCGGGCATGCTGTCAGCATATATTTGGACATTTTGTTCCTCTTAAGTCTCCAGACTGTTTGCTCTCCAAGCTGGGGAAGTCAAATCCACTCCCACACAGAGCGGTGCATGAGGGGTCTCTACACACCTTAGGAGGCATAAAGGGCTTTTAATTCAGACAATAAAACAAATCCATTGGTCCTTATAAACAGCAAAATGACAGCAATATTTTACCTGACCAGCACTGCATGCTGCAAAAAGCCTGGGCAAGAGGTCTGTACCACTGAGACCTGTGCTTGTGCAACACTTCACTCACACACACACACACACACACACACACACACACACACACACACAGGTACACACACCCCTCCCCCAGGGCACAGCCTGGGTCAGGACAAGCAGGAAACATTTGTATTTCCCTGTCTTCACAAAGTGAGCCCCACTCATCAATCAGGGGCCCCTTGCTCTTGTTCTGAGTTCTGTTCTGCAGCTCCTGGAACAGGAAGTTGCTCTGGTGTTGGGAGGAGACTTCTAACTCCCTGCAGACCCAAGCAGGAGCTTTGTGGCTGTGGCCTGATAGACCATTGTCTGGGATTATCTGATCTCAGTAGGATTTGCTTTCCTGTTGTTACCTGATTCTCTCAACAATGAGCATAAAAATAGAATATTCCTGACAGGCCCGGGGCTGAAAAATGATCAACAAAACAGTTTAGCAGATGTTTTTGCTAACAATGGACAAGTGTTTTCATGGTTATCCTTTCTGACATAATCAAAATTATGGACACTGCATTCAAATGACTCAATTTCCCTTTTTAATAGAGTGACACGACGATTAATTTTGGGTAATCTTCCAGATAACAGATAGTTGGGTAGGATATGTGCATACATTATTCTATAGCTTTAAAAATGTGTTTGTCTCATTATATAAAATTTGTACTACATTATTAATTAATGTAAGTATAATCAGTTTAGTTCCACTGAAATGCCAGGAATCTTTTAGAGAAAGTAATGAATTGATCTGGAAAATAGCAAGAGAGACTTTATAAAAGCAGATTTTTAAAAAATTTTAGAGACAAGCACATGCTCATGCATTTTATGAGGGTCTTTAAATGGTGTCATATTCCACAGAGTACTAAGCATTGCTTTGTCTTTCACATGAAGAAAATAACTCCTAACTTAAACATAAAAACCTTAAGAGTTCTGCTTATAAACTTTGCAGATGACTCTAAACTGGAAGAAATGGTGAATAAAAACAGATGGCATAATCAATAGGATATGATTTTGACAGTATGTTGAGATGTAACCAATAAAAGGGAAATAGCTACTATGTTTAACTATAAAACAAACCTGAACACATACACAACTTCAGACACCTTGCATTGTGAAAGATGGCACATTATGGAAACTTAGTAAGTTAACAATTTTAGGCTGCATGTATGGGAGAAAAGAGATTGGTCGTGAGAAATAATAACAGCACCTGCTACTCTCCCTACCAGCTCCTGTAAGCTCGTGAGCTGGACCGGGTCTGCCTTGCCCTCCACTGGGCACTTGGATGGGGTATTTGGCCCAAGGCAGGGGTTCAGGCGTAGGCAATAAATGAATGGGGACATACTGTTTTCAAGGGGGTGCCCCACTCTCAGAAGGAACATTTCAAATGAAGATTCATCTCTATTTTAGTTGTCACAAAAAAATTCTGTTTATGGACTACTATAAATATGGCTTGATACCTACCCACCTACCTGCATATATACATACATACATTGTATAATATTCAAGTCAGGTTAAGCACAGGCATTCAAACATTTGTCATTTCTGTGTGGTAAAAATATTCAATATCTTTCTCAGCTTTTTGGAGATACTCAGTGCACTAGTTAGTGTTTTATGCAGTCACCCTACTGTGCAACAGGACACCATAAATCATTTCTTCTAACTGACTTTATGGCTGGTGACCAACCTTCTCCCGTCCCTTCTCTTCCCTGTTCCCTTGAACCTCTCATAACCACCATTCTACCCTCCGTTTAAAAATTCAGGTCCATCCAGGCCTGGTAGTATATGCCTATAATCTGAGCACTCTGGGAGGCCGAGGCAGGTGCACTGCAAATTGAAGCTCAGCCTGGGCAATGTAGTGCCTCAGTAAGACCCTGTCTCAAAGTAAGAAGGAAACAGATGTAGCTCAGGGGCTCAATCCCCAGAACTGGAAAAAAAGAAGAAAAGAAAAGAAGAGGAAGGAAGTAGACCCCTATTGAGCGGGATAGTCAAGATGATGGGAGATCCGAGTCCTGAATGTGACTAACACGGAGGACAGGAAGCTTGGGCTGAACCTGTGGGACGAACTTGATAGCAACCTTAAAATATCCAGAGAGCGATTACGCACAGGAGTACAATTGTGGGTCTTGCTCTAGAGCTAGAATTGTACTCATGGGTGAGAGAGAGGCAGGCGTGCGTCTAATGCATCCCTTCTCACAGGGGCCTGTCTGGTGACAGAAGAGGAACGGCCTCGTATGACAGTATGTTCTCTCTGCTCATGGATTCCAGCAGCCCCTGAATGCTATGAGAGCATCCTTCTATTGAGTGAAGAATTCTATGTCTCCTAAAATAATGTTTTTGGGTTCCCTCAAATATAGAAAGATAGTAGGAAGAAAACAAAAAATAGTCCATGTCATAAAAGGTAAAAAATAAAATTATTCAAAAGTATTTAAAATATTATTTTAAATTATTTACTTATTATTTTAAAGAACAAAGAACCCCACAAAACTAAATTCCAAAACAATATGATAGGAGGGTAACAATGGTTAATACATTGCATATTGTTATCTTTAAATTTAGTTACTCAGATATGAGATACCAGCATTTAATTGTCCAAACAATATTAGCACAAACCTATCTTTTCAATCTTTGATGTCTACATATATATTTCACTGTTTTAAATTCTACAGTGGTACCTTGGCTCGCGAGCTTAATTCTTTCCACAATTCTGGTGGCAACCAAAGTGCAAGCATATAAATCCATGAACTGAGGCGCCACTGTATTTGCTGTGCTTAAATTGGTAGTAAAAACAAAGGCTACATTACTTTCCAGGTGGCCCCAGATTATGGAAGGTCTTAGATATCTGGCCCCAAACATCTAAATGTTATTCCAGTGGTCTCAAATAGCATCTTATTTTTATGGCACCAAAGCTGGCATTCAAAATCTGAAGTGTGAAGCCAAAGAAGTTGTGAGGAACATATGTGGGCTGCTTGCAGTCATCAAGGATCACAAAGCTTGCAAATTCACACTTTCCCAGAGCAGAAATGCCATAAAAAGTGGATCCCATTTTCTGCAAAAAGTTTCTTTAAACACAAATCTCTACAACTTCCACCTATACTCATAGCTATAGTGTCAGAACTGGGTCTATAAAGTAACACAGGTTCTGCCTCAGGGCGGCAAGTAGAGAGTTTGTTTATCAGTGCGCTGGCCACTTCCTTGTCACCCAGCAGAGGAGGGGAAGAGCAGACATAGAATAATCCCCCAGAGGGTCACTGTCTGAGAGAGACAGCTGTGGGTTGTTAGTTTAGGACAGCCCCTGCCCCGTCCTGCCCCAAAGTGCTGGTTTAGAATGGGTTTTTCCAGATCTCAGGCCCTAGGCTAGTGGTGGCAGACCTGCAGCGTGGACTCCATTGCACATTATTCCAGGTGAGTAAGATTGCCCTGCCCCGGGCACCAGTCTGACTAAATGGGATGGTGCACAGCTGTAATACCAGCAAGTCAGAAGGCTAGGGCAGGAGTATCCCAAATTCAAGACTAGCCTGGGCAATTTAGAAAGACCCTGCCTTAAAATAAAACTTGAAAAGTGCTGGGGATGCAGCTCAGGGGTACAGTGCTTGCCTACCATGTGCAAGCCCCTGAGTTCAAGCCCCAGTATCACAAAAAAAATCTGTAATAACAGTTACCAACTTTAACTTCGTCACATTAGATCATTTAAAAAATTAATTGCCATCAACATTTACGATCATCTTATCTAAGAAATGACATTTAAGTGTTCAAAATGGAGGAAGGATATAATTTCAAGAAGAGTACTTTAAATTGAATACATTTGCTGCCATGCAAAATTTGTTACGTCGTCTTCTCTCTTTTTCACTATGGCTGAGTAAAAACTTTATTGCAGACAGGCACTGATCACCGACACCTGTACAGTGGAGTTTTCTGGGGGCAGAAGTGGGAGGCATGCAAAGTTCATTATAACCGGGTCTGCCCTTTAAGAACTGACTTAAAATAACCCTGCAGTGTAGATAAAGGGATGACTGAGTTGAACTGGTTGGTCCTTCCTAGTGGTGCCTTGCCCAGAGCCGTCCTGGGGGACCCAGGTGCCACCTGATTGCCTCATTTCAGGAAGCAGTACTGAATAACAGGTGGCTCCGAGGACTGGAGATCAGAAGGGAACCCTTCAAGTCTCTGTGTCACTAACTTTTTCACCTAAGCTTGTGCAATTGACCAGTTTCCCTGACTGTTAAAGATGTTTTAGGTTTAATTTCCCAGCAACAGACACTGAGACTGGCATGCATGCAAAAGCAATTCATGAAGTGTTGCCAGAAGAAACATACGGGGCAGTGGCAGTGGCGGGGGACAGGGGAGGAGAGAGGCCCAAGCTCAAGTGCAATATCAAGGCAGATTCTACACAGGGTGCTTTTGGCCCGGTTCTAGGAGGGGTAAGTACCACTGGGGAAGGCAGGGTACACACAACCAGGCATTTGCAAGAAGGACCCTGGAAGCCTGAAAGTCATTCTAGGACAGAGAAGTAGGGAGAAGGTTAAGAATTTGCCCAGATATATGACACCGACAGCACCAGTGAGGGCCAATAACAATCCTTACACCACCTACGTGGTGTCCAGCTCTGGCGATTTGAAAAGAAGGAGGTGAAGGAGGAGAAGGAAGAGGGAGTGGAACGGGAAGAACGGCACTGGGTGAGGAAAGGGAGGTGGAGGAAGAAGAGGAAAGGACCGGGCAGTGGGCGTGGAGAAGAAGGGTCTATTCAGGAAGGCTAAAGCCCCAAAGAGGTGTGGCTCCAAAAGGGAAGAAACAACTGGCTAGGTTCAAACTCACTTCTCTACACTTTGTGACCAAAGCATAAACCTAAGGCTACACAACCCAGGCTAAATAAAGTACCCTCTGCCCTCCAGAGTCGGAGAGAACACATGTTCTGTGGATAATGAATCTCCAGTGTGCTGGCCTCCAGCTTTGATTACAAGGGTCACACAGAGAAGAACTTGCTCACAGAGATGCAAGGCTTGGCATAATTTTAGTATAGCACTGGGCACCTGGAAAGGGCAGTGGACAGCGGGATGTTAGTGTTATGAAGGATGCAAGGGGACTAGAACAGCCAGGAAGGGTTTCCCACAGGATGTGTTCCAGTTACTGTCACAACTGTTTGTAGTTTTAAACCACAGCCATTTTCTGTGGGTTTTATATATCTGGAATTTGGAAAGGACTTGATATGGATGGTTTGCCTCTGCCCCACAAGTCAGGGGCCTCAGATGGGGGGACAGTGGCTTGAGAGCTGGGAGTAACTCCAGGAGCTGGCATCAGCTGGACACGTGGATGGTGACTGATCCTGGCATAAACTGGACTGCAGCTAGGCCTTTCACCAAGAAACCCTGTACGTGGTTACTTGGGCCTCCAGACAGCATGGTGGCTGGCTTCCAAGAAAAGTGTCCCAAGAGAACCGAGTGCAAGCTGTATTGTCTTGTAATGCACCCTTGGAAGTCTTGTGGTGTCACTTTCAGTGATGAGCTCACCCAAATTCAAGGGGAGGGAAAAGGCTCAAAACTTTGAATGGGAGGAACGCTCAGTCACACTGTAGAAGACAGAGAGACAGGAAGGGATGTGAGGGCGGTCTAGCTGCAACATCTGTCACCCCATTGATCGCCAGGGTTAATTCCGCTGATCTGGCTAGTTAGGCAGGTGTCCTCTTCCTCCCTCAGCGCTCCATGTGCGTCCCTCCTGAAGCTGCACGCTTGGTCTAAGAGGACGACCACCCCCAATAGAGGAGGACCGTTCCTCAGTCAAGGGTATACGAGTAGCTGCGCTCCCCTGCTAGCACCTCCAAACAAGCACTCGAGAGAGTGAGATATTGGAGGCATCTTGAGAAAAATACATAACCATCAGGGAAAAGTTTGCAAGTTCAAATAATTTGGGGAACATTCATCGTACCTTAGCCTATTAAAGGCTTTTTAATGCCCAGCAGCAAATAAATCATGCAATTTTATTTGGCATATTCCAAATGTTTTCCTGCTTCATTACAAGTGCACAGAACACACTACTAGTGACCTCCTCTAGACCAAGTTCAGCCCTTTCAAGGAACCCCTTGTCCAGAGTCTGGGGAAGTGATATATGCCAACTTCCACCCTCCCTCTGCTTCCCAATAATAATTGATGAATCAGAAAGAGCTGTATTCTTTTAAAAACACCATGTTGAGTTCCTTACACTCAAGCTTTTTACCCCCAAGGAGGCACCGATACGCTAGGGGTATACAAAATTGCAAGTTCAAAAGCATGCAATTTGCTAACAGTTTTCTTAACAAAGCACTTGAAATTAGGGGCTAGCCTTTTTATATAAAACAAAACCAGTTATATTACAGAATACAGTATCCATATGCATCACCTGTTGTGCTACAACGGGAGTCTTGGAAGGTACTTCTTGTTTGGAGATGGGCTATGCAGTTCCTCTCTTCTGTGTTTAGTAGTATTTCTGTGTTCATTTCTTTTCCTTTTTTTTTTTTTTTTTGGTCTTTTTGAGACAGGGTCTTGCTATGCTGTTCAGGCTGGCCTTGAGCTCGCTTTGTAGCACAGGTTGGTCTCGAACTTGCAACGATCCTCCTGCCTCTGCCTCCCAAGTGCTGGGATTACAGGTGTGTGTGCCACCATGCTTGGTTCTGTGTTCATTTCTGAGGAATACAATCAGAACCATACCCAAGAAGCCTTGGGGTTACTGCTGAGGGCCTACAGTACTAGCTTTTCTGAGGCAGGACTGAAGATCCTGTTTTGGAGGAAATCTTTCTTTTCCCCTTCCCCGCTTGCCTGCCTGTATCTGTGTACTTAGCACAGAGCTCTAGGGCCAGCTGATCCTATGTGCGTTCAGGGTAGTTCTGAGGCAGAAACAACACGCTTGCTTACTGTAGGAGTCCTGTTTATATCATTACTTAACTCTGTGCATGCTATGAAATGACTTGTTCCTTTGAGGCCAGGAAGCTACTGAGCATATATGCTTTTGGGTTAGGATTACCCTTGTTCACTATATATACAGGGATGTTGGGATCAAGAGGAGTTTGAGCTGTTGAAGAAATGTTTCTTTCTCAAACTGGTATCCAACAAATGGCTGAGACACTTTTGGAGCTTTACGTACCTATCTGCAAAGACTGGAGAATTTAGTATACTGCAAGTTAAAACCTCCAACCATACTCAACAGAACTACTCAGAAAGAAGGACCAATAGCCACTCTTCAAAGAATTTAAAATATAGGAAGACTACAAAGACCTTTGTATTTGGAAGCATGTATAGTCTTTCCCCAGTAATCACTGTTTGATGTTCAAATGAGAACCTTGTATTAGCAATGGACAGATCACTGACTTTCCATACCTGATCACATGTTATTCCTTTAAATCAGTATTTGGAAAATCCAAGCATTTATGCAGCAGATATAAACAGAAATATAAAAATATGTGCCATCCTGTCTCAATTTTTAAAAACCCCAAAACAAAGACAAAAAACCCCACTATGTTGGGTACCCATTAATTATTTCTCAGTCCTGAATGCACCCTTCAATATATGTTCTACAGCCAATTCTTTTAAGTATTTCTCTTTAAAAATTTTTTACTTTTACTAGTACATGTTGGAATTACATAATGATTAAATTTATTGTGTAGAAATGGTACATGTGTGTAACACCTTGTTACGGTTGATACATTGTGTCAACTTGGGGAGTCTAGAGGTTTGGCTAAGTAACTTAGCAGCTGTAAATCTTGGGGTAAAAAGGACATGCCCTTACCCTTCTGGGATGTTGTTTATTATGTTAATTTGGGAAGTTTAGAAGGTTAACTATGTGACTCAGAAGGGAGCTGGGGTGCTTATTTGTATTCATCCTAAACCTGTGCAAGAGGAAGGCATACAGAGGGTGCGGGTGTAGAGGACCACCCCCACCTCGCCAGAGCTGGTAGAGTGTATACCCGATCTTTTTTTTTTTTTTTTTTTGGTGGTACTGGGAATCGAACTTGTGACCTCATGCTTACAAGGCAGGTGCTGTGCCACTGAGCTATATCCCCATGGTAGACTGTATAAAAAGGAACTGAGGAAGGACTGGCTGCTAGTTCTTCTGAGGAGCTCGTCTTCACCTTCAGCTTGGTCATCTCCTGGCTTCTGGTGCAGACTCTTCAGCTTCCACCTGGGACTCTTCAGCATCCTGGTGTTGGCTCTCCAGCCTTCATCGTAGATTCATCAGCATTGTGTCGCAGACTCAACAGCACTTGATATGAACTTGCACGGACACTGCGATGCATTCCAGGCCCCAGGCCTGGGCTCTTCAGACACCCTCTGCACACTTCCTCATCTAACCCTGTAGCTGACCATCGTAAGCCAAGTAGGTAATTTGTTGTACATTTGTATATCTTGTGTTAAATCTGTTTCTCTAGTAAACCCTGACTGATACAAACCTCTAATTCCTTTTTTCTTTTTTTAAAGAATTAAGCATTTTTCTTGGAAGCTGGGCATGATGTTAGCCAGGTTTCTTTGTAGAGGGCACAGGCAGAACAGTGCTTGTCCTCACATGGCTGAGGTGAACTGGGTTTAAGGGTGTCTGGTAGATCTGCCCCAGCCACAGGCCCAGGAAACAGGCCATCGGCAGCACTGCAGCCGCAGCCTGGCAATAGCCTTCTCATGGCTCTCACAACATGAAAACCAAAGTCCTTGGGCTTCCTGCTCTCGGGCTGTGTCCCCAGGGGTGGTCCGTGGCTTTCCTTCAGCTACTCACCAGCTCTGAGCTAGCAGAACCAGCAAACTTACCCACTGCATGGTGGACTGAACTACACTTTCTCTGAGATTGGATCCCCTTCTGGTTTGTCTCTCCTCAGGTACTATCCTGTGGTGCTTCAGTATAATATCCAGCTTCCTTCTACCTTACTGCTACTCTTTCATCATAGTTAATACTTTGGTAACTAAAATTACTCCTATTATACCTATTGTGTGTTTCTTTTTCTGGATTGGACCCATTTCATGACAATTTTTTAAATTAGTTATATTCCTTTTGTTGAACTAGTCAAGTGGCCAAGATGGTGACATAAGCCAGTCAGGGTCCAACCCTGGGCTGGAAGTTGGATCAGTTTAATCTAAACCACATGGCTGGGCTGAGGATGTGGCTCCGTGGTACAGCATTTACCCAAAATGCACCAGGTTCTATGCCTTGTATTGCAAAATAAAATAAATTAATAATAATGATAATAATAATAATATAGTGGCACCTCAGTTCATGGGCCTCTTTCCATGGTTCTGGTCACAGAATTTGTTCCACTGGTTGCAACTGAAAAATAATAATTATACTAATAAGCCACACAGATGAGAATGAAGGAGTAGTTTCCTAAGCAAATCAAGAACAATGCTTTGAAAAGGGAATAGATGCTGAATAGCTTTCTAAAATGAAAAATGTCATCTATAGAAAGGATTCTGAGTGTGAAAATAACAAAACAGAAGGACTATGCCCATTAGGGAAAATTTGTGGCTTCAGCTTACCTTCCAAACTTTGCAGAAATAGGTCCACTTTAAGGAAGAAAAAGATGGTAATGTGTAAAATGGGAAAATCCTAGGAATCCAACATGTTAACATTTTTATAATATATTTGAAAAACTAAATTATTCACTAAGCTAACCCTACCCCATTTGGGGCCTTTGTGCAAAAAAGCGATTCTAATTCAAGACAGTTTACTGCCAGCTATGAACAAATAATTATATTTATCTAGATCTAAAATGCAAGCCAAATGAATGGTGCCTGATGGTGGCTCCTTTGTACAGTGTGCAGCTGGTACAGTGGCATGCAAAGTACCCATGCATGCAAATGGTCCAAAATGAAAAGAAGCATGAATAGTATCATTTCCTATGAGGAGTTTCTCCAAGCAGAGGCAATGTACCTGGGGAATTTGAGTTTCCTAAGATGTTTTCCTATTCCACTTCACCCTTCGGGTTTGGAGAATATAAGGAGAAGAAAAAAGGTGTGAGAGATAGTTTCACATCAGGTAAACTGATGTTCTTCCCAGCAGAGGCAGCTTCTACTCTTTTTCTAACTCCATGTCCAAGAGCATGTTGATAATATGCTTCTGACAGTACCCCTAAGGCAAAACATATTTTATCTACTAAAACATTTATAGTCACTGATTACCACAATGGTGGTTAATACATATTAATATGCAGGATCCTTCTAAACCGCAGTGTGAACAGCACCGCTCCTTGCTTGTGCACATGACCAAATTTCCATACAGAAATGATCACCTGCCTCAGGATGTTAGAGAGTTGTTCTGCTATTTTCATCACCAAATGTCCATTGGTTTCCAGACTGAAATTTCAGGGAGTGACCATCTTGCTCATTTCCTTACAGTTACACTGATGAACTATGTAAAGTACCAATACAATGCTGTCACTCTCGTGTGAAACATCTTCAATATTTTCTTCCCCTTTAAAGGAAAAAAAATGTATCTCTTAGCATAATGTGCAACAGTCCTCATCAAAATGTATTTTCTGTTTTTTTGTTTTTGGTACTGGTAATTGAACTCAGGACCTTGCACTCAGGACCTTGGCACTTTGTGCCATTGAGCTATATCCCTGGCCCAAAATGTATTTTCAAAACTTAAAAATAAGAGTTTCATACAAGTGGAAAACAAAATGTCAAAATTTACTGAGTTCATTAGCAAGTGAGAGAACAAATAAGAGAATAAAGCTGGTTTAAGAAAGGCTTCAGGAACTGGAGTTTCTAGGTACTACGCTTTGGGTCTTCTTCTCTTTCTCCTTCTCCCCCTCCTCTTCCTCCTCCTCCTTCTCTTCTTTCTCCTCCTCCTCTTTCTTCCTTTTCTTCTTTCTTTGAGACGAGGTTCCCCTGTGTTGTTCAGGCTTGCCTTGAACTCTTGGGCTCAAGTGATCCTTCTGCCTCAGCCTCCTGAGTGCTTGGACTGTGGGTGCACACCACCTCTCCCAGCTTTCTGTGGTACTTTAAAAAAAAGTTAGCAGGTATAGTGGTGCACACCTATAATTCCAGCTACTAAGGAAGCTGAGGCAGGAGGATCAGAAATTCAAGTCCAGCCTGGCAATTTAGCAAGACCCTGTCTCAAAATTTTAAAAAGGCCAAGGAAGTAGCTGAGGGGTACAGCTCCCTGGATTCAATTATTTACATATCTGCTGGATACGAGTCTACTAATATACATAGACTTTGACAGTCTGAGTCTCTCGTAGGAAATAGCAAATGTTCACAATGGTGCATGCACTTAGAATGGTGATGGTGGACCTTTTAGAGCTTTTGGTGATGAGAAATAGCCGGCACATGTGCCATATGTTCACCACCACCGCACCTAGAGAATCCCATCATCCTAGGGTGGGCCTTTCACTCAGTGCTTTGGCATGATGTGGAAATCCTTTCAACTGTCCGCTTGATTCTATGTGTAATTTTACTATCACTTCCCCCCTAATATTCTGCATACTCCGACCCTCAAATACTTTTTATTTTGAAGGATCTGAAACAGGGTCCACTATGTAGTGCAGGCTGGCCTTAACCTTTCAATCCTCCTGGCTCAGGAGGATCTGAGAGCATGGGATCCTCCTGTACTTTGCAGGCTCATTTCCTAGACTCTCTAGGAAAACAAGTTGGGTGCAGTTCCCATGGTGATGTGATCCTCCTCAGACACAGGCTGTTCTTCCTCCCTGCAAACCCTTTCTCTCCACCCATTCCAAGCCTTTCTCCCTCAATTAACTGCTACACCTGGTTGGTTCCTAAAAGGCAACTCAAACTCATTATAGGAATCATCTAATCTGTGGCTTTCCTGATTATTTCTCTGCCCACTGGCCCCCTGACTCCCATCCTGCCTGGGTTGCAATGCCTCCCTTTATCCCAGTGCATGGTCTGCAGTTCACATTCCCCTACAGTCACAAGGGGGACAGTAACTGAGCTGCCACTATGTCCTGGGTACTATGCTAAATGCTGCATATAAATAATTTCATTTTTTTTTTTTCCGGGACCGGGGATCGAACTCAGGGCCCTAGTGCTTAGCGGCAAGCACTTAGCCCACTGAGCTGTACCTCCAGCCCATAAATAATTTCATTTAATCCTCCTGACAGCCCTCACAAAGCAGGTGCTCTTAACTCAACTATTGGTGAGGAGATTGAGCCTCAGAGAATTTAAGGACAGAGCCAAAGTCACACAGCTGATTGATGGACCAAATTCCAATCCAGGCAGGTCTGACTCGAGTCAAGCACTCCCTTAGTGCCCTGAACTGGAAATAGCACCATTTGTTTCTACCCAGGCCACACTAGAGGATCACAGGGGAGAGGTCCTCTCACATCTGTAGCCCAGGCTTGGCACTGCTTGGAAGTTCTTAACTATTTGTTGACCGCAAACAAAGGCTATTTTTCTAGGTCAATCTTACACTCCTCCCTGACAGATGGCAACTGTACCTGGGGTGCCAACACTCAGAGGTGGACTGTTGGGATGCACGCTGTCTTCATGGAGCGTGGGGTGCGCCTTCTCTCCAGTGTCTATGGTCCACATTCTTCCAGGAGGGGCAGGAAATCACACACTGTGCCTGCTCATCAGAAAACACAACAGTGCTGTGGTTGTGGCACCATGCTCTGCAGAGCGAACGGTAGGACAGTGAAGTGTGTATCTCATTACAAGTGGAGCTGAGAATTTTCTACCGGAAATCTTTCTAAATTACACTAGATGGGCAATTTCATTTTTTTAAATGACAAAGACGCTTAAAACTAATTCCAGGGGCTGGGGATATAGCTCAGTGGAATAAGCGCCTGCCTAGCAAGCGCAGGGTCCTGAGTTCGATCCCCAGTACCGCCAAAAAAAAAAAAAAAAAAAAAAAACTAATTCCAGCTGATCAAGCTGAGGATAGTGCTGGCCTAGGGAAGGGCGATAAGCAGGGGAACGAAGGTGCTCCTGGGGACTGGAGGTGTTTTAGTTCTTCATTTGTGCTGTCACCGAGATGTTCTGGATTGTGAACACTGGTCATGGTGTATATGGTGAAACATGCACTTTTCTGACTGTATTCTATTCTTCAGTTTTCTAAGGCTAATTACATTATGAGTGAATAGAGAACTTTTACCCTTTTGTTAGCATTCGAGATTGAACCTAGGACCTTTTTACTAAGCTATATCCCTAGTTCTTTTTTCTTTTCTTTTTTTTTTTTAACTTTTTACTTTGAGACAGGATCTTGCTAAGTTGCTAAGTTGCCCAGAGTGGGTTCAAATCTGTGATCTTCCTGCCTCATCCTTCCAGACTGGTAGGTCATAGACATGGGTCCCCTTATCCAGCTCTTCTCATTCAATTAAAAAAATGCAGCCAAGGTGTTCAAGGAGATTATACCTGGACTCAATAACTTAAATGCCCTCGGGAGCAAGTGGCAGACATGATGAAAGTGAGAGGTGGCCACAGTGAGGTGGGGGACACCTTCCTGCTTTGGGTGGCTGTGACTCAGCTGGCTCTCCATGGAGACCTCACTTGTCACCCTGTTGGAATGTGCGCATAGCTGGAAGCAAGAGATTCACATGTTATAAGAAATCTTCAAATTTTTAATTGTCAGTAACCAATAAGAAAACCATTCATATAATATAGTGGCCAAATGAAAGACATCTTTGAGATAAAACCCATCCCTGAACTATGGATTTATGACTATCACAGTAAACTGAAGTAAAGCAGGATGTGGTGTCATCTTTAGCTGTGTTTTACAGTAAACACTGTCTAAGTTTGGAAGGGCCTAATGGCTGAATGCCATTACCCAGTATCTACTAGTGAAGTATAAGCTGGGGCCAGTGGCCCTCCGCTAATGCAGTACATAAGGCCCTGCCTCTGATACTGTTCTTATTCAGAACCAGGGACAGTGGGTGCTGCTGCCACCCTCTCAGATGGCCGTGACATGGCCATTCCCTTGTTGACACTGACTTTTGGCTGCTAAATGCTCACAGCTCCTCACCTTCTCAAGGGTGTTGCCATTGCCTCTACCTGAGACAGTGGGGCACCCAAGGACATTGGTACATCTTACTGCAGCCCCTGACCTCAAGAAGGAAAACTCCTTCTCCAGGGTTCCCACCCACCCCTGAGATAGGGTGAGGCTAGACTAGGGTGGACCTCATCTCTTAGCTTCACCCCATGGTCCTGTGTAATTTAGTCCCTCATAGGTTTTTCCTAAAACCATAGTCTCATAATTCCCTGGCATGGAGGCATCTCCATCTCAACCTCTGCCTCTGGAGAATCTATCCTAAGACAAAAGGTTTAGGAGGAGTTGTTGGGAAAACCAAGCCTCAGACTAAGCTCTTCCTAGTTGGATGGTCGCAGGTCAAACCCTTAATCTCTTGGACTCCAGTTTCTTTATAAGTTCTTTGTTTTGTTTTTGTTTTTATTTAGGTTTTTAATTTTTATCAATAGAAACACATCTCCATTTTTCCCTGTTAACTAAAGTATAAGATAGTGATGCTTTGTGACTTAGAACTTTTATTTTATAGTTATTGAAAGAGCTCTTTTAGACTGTTTTTTTTCCATTTTATTTTGAAAATTTTCAACCAAGTGGAAAAGATGAAACAATTTTGTACCAACATATCTGCAACCTTAAAATTTGAAGTTATTTTTGTGTATGGTGTGAGGTAAGGCACAGGATTTTTTTCTTACAGGTATCCATCATTCTAGCTCCATTTGTTGAAAGGTTTGCACTTACCTATTGAATTATTTGGCCTATTTTATAAATTTGTTTAGACACACTTAATTGTATATTGCTCTTGCACACATGTAAAATAAAAATATAAAATGACAGAAAGCCGAGTCCAATCTTGTCAATTTCCTAGTTTGGCTACTCTACTATAGTTGGGGACTCTCTGGACTGTTTTACTAACCTCTTTGGAGATTCCAATCATTTCAAAATAAACAGTTAAAAAAAGATTAAATGATCTTTTAAATCATTGGGTTTTAGGATTATGACTGGGAAGCAGCTTATACACCATTATCACAGAAAAGGAAGCTAGACTCGGTAAACACCTTTTAAATGGTGCTATTAAATATATGTGTGTTTGTATTTATGCATGGGCACAAAGCATATTTATTAAAAGATTTTAAAACTCATTTTTTAAAATCTTGCTTCAGTTTAAGAAATTAATAATTACCTCTGGAGAGTAGAATAGGAAAGAAATAATTTTCACATCTTGTATTCTTTACTGATGCAGTGTTATACAATAACTTGTACTGCTTTAATAGTTTTAAAGTGTCACAGTAACATTTTCTTAAACAGTTACAAAACTCACGTTATGCAATAAAAATGTTCATGAATGTTCCTTTTTATCAGAAGAAGATCTTATTCTACTTTCAGTGGGTCTGAGATTTATCTTTTGGGAATATTTTAACATGGGAATAAATTTATAAATCAAAACTACTATTTCTACTACCCTGATAGATAAAAATGAGCTGCATAGTGTTAAAACTGAATCTTATGCATTTCCTCAAGGGTTCTAGGCTCTTTCATAAAGGATTAGCTACTTCTTATAATTCCATAAGGTATTACTTTTATGTTTTCAAGATCAGATACATCATTCTCCAGCCCAGGCAAGTCGTACACTATAAATAATTTTATCTTCCCAGCACATGATATTACTATAAATATTAAAAGATCGTAATACTTTTTCACTGCAAGAAAGATCATGTTTTCCAAACTGATTTTGCAGAAACAGTGAAAAGCTTCTTCGGTCATTTCTGGCCTTGGGTCATAATCATCACCTCCTTTGTTTTCCTCTACCTAGTATCTTCCTGTAAGTCTATCACTCAGCTGACTAAGGATTTCAAACTAAGTCATTTTTCTTTTTCCACCATGCTAGTGGCCAACTGCTGATTAGTGAATTAAGAACTGATTGAGAACAATTCGGTACTAGAGTGAAATCATTAAGAGTTGGCTTAATAAATGTATCTCATTGTGAGCTAGACATGGTGGTATATGCCTATGATCCCAGCTATTGGGGAAACTGAGGCAGGAAGATCCCAAATTCAAGGCCAACCTGGGCAATTCAGCAAAACCCCATCTTTAAACTAAAAAAAAAAAACCCACAAAATTTAAAAGGGCTGGAGATGTAGCTTCAGTAAGGAGATACCTAGACCCTGGTGTGACATGCACCATAAGTAAGACTACTGGGTAATTTCTCCTGGTGGGAGACCTTTGAGAGCCAGGTGGGACACTATTAATAGGACACCTGAGTAAGACGTAAGCCAGGTTTGTGCCTTGCTCCAATGAAAGCATGAGGCATTGTGAGAACAAAAAGGAAGGAGATGACAGGAAAAATGAAATCACTGACATAAAAATTATCATTCATTTCAGATTCTCCTTCAGCTTTAAGAACTATGCTTTTAAAAAATCACATACAATTAAGTTATTTAACTTGTAAAGAACCTTGATTCAAATGTCCACTGTATGAAAGACACTTTTAAAAGCAAGGTTGCCCAGTGGAACTTTTGAAAGTTGAGCAGGCACTTGGGTACATGGGGAAGGTTAAAGATAATTTGCTCCTGGAACAAGTATGCCATAGATATATTCGTTTACTATCAAAAGTTAATAAACCAGCTCTAATGGAGTAATTATTTGAAAGCTCCCATCCAAATCTCTCTCTTTTTCATCCACTGCTATTCCCAGGACTGTTAAAAACTTTAATCCCAAACACAGCCAATAATTATATATGCTCATCTGGCTTAAGGAGTAAATTTAATTTTGCATATAATTTCCCCCAAAGATCTATATGACAAGCAGTTGTATTTCACACTCTTTTTCAGAATGGCAATAAATAGCACAAGATATGAGAAACCGTACATTGTTACAATCTAAAATATTGAACTACTTTAAGCATACTTGCTTAGATATTTCCAGTTCAAAAAGCAGAAGTTTTCTAGAGGGACTTGGCTAGCAGTCTATAAGATAAACTTTCTGTGGGCATTTTCAGAGGTTGCGGCTGTCCACACATTTGTTTGTTTTCCCAAGTCAGCTGCCTAGGGTCAGGTGGGCACACACATGCACAGAGGTACTGAGGAGCAAAGTCTTGTTTGCCGTCCAAACAAGCCACTCCACCAGGGAAGGGTGGAAATTGCATCTGCATGTGTGCAGCAGACACTCGAGCAGTAGGTGCCCTGTGAAAAACAAGCTACAGACATTTTGACAAATAGGAGCTGTACTTGGGCTGAATGCTGGACCCAGGCTGCTGTCAGAGAAGGAGTTCTGGGTTCAGGTTCCAACATTGTGCATCTACCCAACCATCTCATCCTTGTACCTGTGACTTGAAGGTTTTGGCCTCCATGGGCTTAACTAATCCTACCCCGCTCCATAGCCTTGAAATAATGTGTCACTGGTAGCAGCCCATGCAAGCAACTTTCTTTGCAAATGAGCTTTCAGGGTTAAAAAGACAGCAAAGGATGTTACACCAAAGAGGACAGCAGGAAGTGACAAGGGAAAATTCTATGTCCCTCTGTGGATATGCAGGGCTCTGCCCCGACCATTGAGTCCACAGAACTGACCTTCCTTGTGATACTTCAAAGCAGAAAGCTTCCAGGTAATACCATAAGACCTCAGGAATCACCCAGAGCACCATCTCATTTCCCAACAAATAATAATGATTACTATCAGCCAAATAATAATTACTACTAATAGTAGTAAGTATAAGAAAGTAGACCCAGAGTTTTATGGGATCAGAGGCTTTTCCACTTTGAGAGAGCTTTTTAAGGAAAAGAATTCACACTTACAAAATGAGGCAAAAAATGATGTAAAGATACTGTAAGGGGCCTCACAGGGCCTTTGAAAGGGGCTTGCCATGGGAGGCTAGAGCGTGACCACCGTCGGCTTTCCTGTGTTCCCCTCATATCACATATACAATAAATACTTCTTGTTGCACAGCTAAAGCCAGGCGAAAACAATACCACATCACTGTGTCTCAGGACCCTGCTGAGCGCTTTTCATTCTCAAACTCATGTGGTCCTTGCGAGCTCTCTACAGGGTCACGGTGAGGAATGAATGTTGTTACATGGTGCAACTTGGTGAATATTGTTACTTGGTGACTAGTGACTATTCTCAGTGCTTCCCAATATTGATTAACAGAACTTTTACAATAGCCCTACAGGGTGAATTTGCTTAGTAAAGTCTTACTTTTCAGTTGAAAAATTCGGGCTGGGGATATAGCTCAGCAGCACAAGCACCTACCTGGCAAGTGCAAGGTCCTGAGTTCAATTCCTGGTACCAAAAAAAAGCTACCATCTCCAGTTGAAGAATAGAAGACATAGAGAAGTTAAGTCAATTGTTGATGGCCACACAGCTAGAAACGACACAGTTGGGATGTAAAGTAAGTGGACTAGCTCCTAAACCTGTGCTCTGGACACACGACTCCCTTGCAGAAAAGGCTCAGAGACAGTGGTTGGCCAGCAATATTTTTAAAAGGTCAACTTTTGTTCATGCTTGAGGTTGGCATGAACCTCTCTTGTATTAGCTTGTGGTGTGCAGTTCTTAGGTATCTCAAAGATTGGCCCTTGCTAGCAGGAGAGGCAAATGTTCCCTCACCCAGACTTATTAGAAGCCAGACTTAGTTGAAATAGAAGAGAAAAGGAAGGACTGAGGCAAAGTCACTCTAAAAACTTACTTGGAGGAAGGAAAAATAGTGTCTCTGCTCTCCCCTGTCCCAACCTCTAGTTTAAAAGACAGCCTAGGACCACACCCATGCACAGCCTAGGACCACACCCAGCCCGGTGAGACAAACTTTCTCCCAAAGAAGGTACTTGGCACAAATGTAATGTAAAAGGAAATTCAAATATATTTTGGTCTTTCTCCATTCTCTCTCTCTCTTTCTTTCTCTCTCTCTGTCTCTCTCTGTCTCTGTCTCTCTCTCTCTCTCACACACACACACCCCCCTTGCTATAGCAATACCAAGGAACTTGAATTCAAAGAATGATAAGGCCACCCTCAAACAAATGTCATCCATTTCCTCATACCCTTGAGAATTTAACCTTCCTGAGCCTTCCTGCTTTTCCACTGTGCTCAAGCCAGGATGAGGCCCCTTGGCTGGGTGGTATCCACTTGCCCCTCTATCTCCCATCTCTCCCGTCCCACCCTGGGTACCAGGCCATCCCACACGGCCTGCCAGCGTCTTCTTGGCTGGTGAGGAGCTGCAGCAGGGAACTGGAGGGCAGGGGTCTGCTCTGCCTCGCTAGACGGACCGCTTCCAGCTGTCAACAGCGCTCCTCAGCTGCACCCCCACGGTCCGTCTGTCCCGTCTGTCCTCTGTCCACACACAGGAGCTGCAGCAGCCCCTTCCTGGGGGTGACCGGGGCCACCGGTCCTCCCATGTGGTCTCCACCCTTCTCACATTCCCAATGCAAATTACCCAATCTGAGTGTGCCATCAGCTTTAGACAGGGTCCCTAACTGAGACAGATAGTTCACTACCTAAAGTGTTAGAAGAATTAGGCAGAAAGGCAATTTGGAAGGTTGTTCTCCCAACTGCAGCTACAGTGAGCCATCTGAGCTTTATGTGGGAAACAAGAAAAGGAGAAGAGTGTACATCTGCCAAGAGCTCCGGCCCCTACAGCCCAGATTTCCCCAAACCACCATCACTAAGTCCCCAGGCCAACAGAAGCAACACACCTATGGCAGGTGAGGAACGGGACCTCCAAGAAAGGGATTAATCTTAGAACCGAAACCGATGAAAAGGATCCTACCTGAAAGCCAACAGCTTTAGTTATTAAACGGCAAGATCACAGCCCTGAGTTCTTTGGTGTCAGTAAGAACAACAGTAAAAGTGCTTCTCGAGCATTTGCTATACGCCAGACACAAGTCCCTTATTTGATGCCCACAAAAACTTAGTGGTACTATTTTTCAGCTGAGGGTTGTGAGAGTTTAAGTAGCATGCACAAGGTAGGAAAAAAAAGCTAATAGTGGTTGTCTGACTCATATTGCTGTGCAGCAAACCACTCTAAAACTCAGTGGTGAAAACAAACATAGTGTTGTGTGTTCAGAAAGTTTAATGATCAAAAATTCAGAAACATGGGGCTGATTTGTCTTGCCCTACAACGCCTTGCTATTAACTGTGAAGACTTGCGGGCTAGAATAACCTGAAGGCATGCTCACTCACATGTCTGGAGCTTGGGCTAAAATGAATGACTGGGCTTAGCTAGGATAACCAAGCAGAATGCCTGCATGTGGCCTGCGCTATCATTCGGATCCTTCCCATGTGTTGAATACTTGGGTCCTTATCTTGGCACTAGTGGAAGTCAGCTAAAGAGGTAGCGCCCAGTGGGCAGTACTAGGTCGTGGGAATTATGGGATGCCAGTCTCTTTGCCTTTTTGTCCTTGCTTCCCACCCACCACAAGATGAGCAAGTTTCTTCCATCACATACTGCCTGCTCTGATGTACGGCCTTACCAAAGGCTCAAAGGCAATGGTGGTGAGCACTTATGGACTGAAACCTCTGAAACCATGAGATAAAATACACCTTTCCTCCTTTTAAGTTGATTTGTCTCAGATAGTTGTTACAGTAAAGGAAACTTACACACACAACTTCTTTATGTGTGGAGCTCTTAGGAGAGTCCAACTTCCTGAATGGCAGCTCTGGGCTTTGAGCATGAGCATTCCAATCAATACAGTAAAAGCTGCCTCTCTCTTAATGATCTAGCTCACGGAATCTCAGTGTGGCATTTCCACCGCATTCTAGGTAACATATGTAACATACACAGTGTGATGAAATACACATTAAATGTTTACATTTTTAAAAATTTATTACAATAAAAGACACATTGTCCATATGCGTCCCACAGACTACACAGAGTTACACATCGCCCCAGAATAACTCCACACTCATGAATTCTGCACCCTGGCCACGGCCACTGGCCTGCTCAGAATCAGCTCCACATTGTTCTTGCCATTGGCAGAGGGCAGCAGAGGCACCAACCAACCAACCAACCTGATCATGGACTAATCCAAAGCCCAAGGGGAGAAGATAAGCCCAGAGAGTGAGTAGGTCCAGGGAGAAAGTACAGAACTGGCCAGCAGCAGTGCTATCCCCAAGAAAAACCCACAGATACTGTAAACTACAAAAAGAGCATGGGGCTTTACTCCCCAGATTACTCCTTCATGGCAGGCTAAATTTGGAGGAGAAACCAAATACAGTTCCCACCACATTTTCAGAGAGTGTTTAATCAGACACCATTTTGGAAAGGGGCTAATTGTTTAAGACTAAACCACAGCCCAGGGTTTCCAGTGTGCCCTACCATGGAGACTGGTTGAGAGACAGCTGTGGAAAGAGTGTGGGCTAGACATAGACTCCCTGAAAAGTTTAAGCTCAGGCTGGGAAGGACACAGGCCCTGACCTACATGAGAAATCAGGCCCAGAGTGTGGTTTTCAGAGGCAGCTGAATCTGAAAATGGTTGCTTTATGTATACATTCTGCCTAAAACCCTGCCCAAATGCTTACATCCAGCAGAGGCCAGATGCCATTAAAAACCTAATTGAACCAAACAAAATGATTCAAAACTCAAATGACCAATTTAGCAAAGAATTAGAGTCCATTAAAAGGTGCCAACAAGAAATTCAGAAGATTAAAAATTCTGTTGAAAGTATGGGCAGTAGGAGTGATCAATGCAAGGTTAAAGTATAGGAACTAGAAGATAGGGCTGATGTTAATGATCAGTTATTCAGAAATACCTTAAAAAACAAGAGAATATCAAAAGTAGATCCAACAGTTGCTGGATGAATAAAAGCAGACTACTCTAAGATTAATTGGAATTAGTGAAAAATCATAAGACAACACAAATGCCATAAAATACCTGTCTACACAAATAACAGTGGAGAACTTTCCAAATATGGGGATAGAATTCAATATACAGATAAATAAGTCGTATAGAATCCCAAATACATCAGAAAAGAACCTCTCTATGACATCATAGTCAAAATTCCAACAGTATTCTTCACTGAATGAGAGAATACAATCAAAATTTATATGGAACCAGAAGAGATTCAGAATAGCATAAGCAATCTTAGGAAATAAGAGTAAAGCAGGGAGCATCACAATCCCAGATTTCAAGTTATAGTACAAAGTTATAGTGATTAGTGCCAGTTCTTCTCTTTCAGACCTCCATTAGCAAATCCTGTTGGTTCCATCTTGAAAATACATCCAGAGTCTAACCACTGCTCATCTTCTGCACTGCAACCAGTAGGATCAAGCTTCTGCTCATCTGGACTATCACAATCATCTTCTCATTAATCTCCTTGTGCCTTCCCCCTAAGCTGTTCACAGAATGACTAATAAAATCCATGTCTGAATGTTTTCCTGCTCTGATTTAAACTCTTCCACAGCTTCCTCACCTCTCTCAGGGGCACTTCCAAGATCCTCATTTTGGTCCAAAAGACCAGAAAGGATCTGGCCTCAGTACCTGTCTGATGGCAATTGCATGGCTCTCCCACTTGTTCATGGCCCTACATGCCTCTTACTGAGGTTTTTGCTCTTGCTGTCCCTGTACCTAGAAGGCTGCCTCCCAGAGAGCTGTATCGCTCCTCCCAGGTCTCTGCACAGAAGCTGCCATTTCTGAGTCCTTTCCTGGCCACCCTAGGCAAGCAGCGTGTGCCGCCTTTGCCTTGTCCTCCTTACTCAGCTGCACCTTTCTAAATGACTCTTGTCCACATTTATGACTTAATTTCTACCTCCTTCCTTTCCTGTGGAGGAAATTTTGTCTTTTTCCCCCTCACTGCTCTATTCTCAGCACCTAGCACAGTAGTTAATGTGTAGTGGACACACTATAGTTACCAAACGTTGAATACATTGAGTCACAGTCTCCCTTGAAAATGTGATGACCGCAAAGCCCTTCTGCTCACATAAATGCCTAGACATGCACAGTTTTGCAGACTTCTGAGTGCTCCTAGCTCCTCAGAGTCCATATAGGTTAAGAACCTTTGCTTCAGAGTACCAGTTTCAAACCCAGGAAGTCTTAAGAAAGTTGGATGTCTATGTCTAGGTCCTCGTTGGACTACAGTTCCTAGTTAGAGCATTTATATCCACCCAACCAATACTGATGGAGAGCCAGCTGTGTGTCAACCTCTATACCTAACCCTTATGGGAACACAGTATCTGTGCTTAAGATATTCAGTCCAGAAGAAAACACAGGCAAATGTCTCATTCTTATAAGATCGTTTCCAAACTAGAGGGCTGTTCATGGTCTGATAAGGGCCTAAGACATCCCATAACTAAATGTTTTTAGGTGGGTCTAGAAAGAACTCACAGAGAAGGACAGGCTTGATGGCCTAGAAGCATGAATAGGAATTGGTTTGGCAAAGATCAAGGAGAAATAGTGATTTAGGTAAAAAGCCAATAAATATAGCTTCCACAAACAGAAAGCTATACATTGGATCTAAAATCTCTTCTTACTTGGGAGGCTGAGGCAGGAGGATCTCCATAAATTTGAGACTCAGCCTGGGCTACATAGTGAGTTCAAGGCCAGCCTAGACTACATAGCAAGACCTGTCTCAAAATCAAAATGATAAATAAATAAATAATAAAATTTATTTATAATAAAATAATAAATAACAAAATTTGAAATAAAATAAATAATAAAATTGGAGTCAGGCTTCTCTTTATATAAATTAAGTAGGCAAAGGGAGGTGAAAATACACCCGTGCCTTGAACCAATCAGTGTCCAGCTATGGACCTAAAGGTGGAGGTGGGATCAAACCCATCCTCCTATCATTCATTGGTAGTGGAAGGTGTGGTAGGTATTGGAGAGGCAATTTTAGTGCTCACCGCATTCACCTTTCCTATGCAAACTTCAAAGCTTAGGCAGATCGAGGGATTGTGGCATAATTTCATAGTTCTGGGGGGCTAGTCATTTGAGCCAAATTCAGGGAGATAACAAAGGCCTTGTTCATTTAGTCTTCTGTCTCTGACTCTGTCATAGTTCACTAATTGATTGATGGAGACCACCCACCTCCTATAGATTTAAATTCTCTGGTTTTGAGTTTCAACATTTGTCACAATCCATTTTGAGGAACATGACTCTTTTCCAAGAAAAGAAAAAGGAGTGGGTGAGATTGAATTGGAAAGTCCAGCACTGGGGTGATGATGGACACTCAGAGGATCACAAACCCTTTCCTATGAAGCTAATTTTGACGGAATAAAGCAAAGGAGCCCCTTCCCCCAGCAAAGGGCACCTTACCATGAAAGCACAATTGTTGCACAGTAGCTTTCAATTATTTCCCTCTGATACTATCTGATGAAAGAAAACATGAGCCCCTCCATGGGCTTGAGTGCTTTTCACTTTAGTTGCTTACAGCAGGAGCGAAGCATAAACTGAGTTGTCCAGAAGGCTGAGGCCTTAATCAGAATCAAAACCTTCCTAGGATTAAGACATCAAATCAATAACAGATGGACACCAAGGTAAGCATCAGGAAGCCTAATATTTATTGTTGCCTTTCCCTGACTTCAAAAAGTGGCTCGGAAGAAAGCAAAGTCCAGGCTGACACCTAGGGGTGTGACTCTAAAGAGACTCCAGCTGCAGAAACAAGAATAAAATTTCCCAATCAATTCCTGTAAAGATTCAAGTGGGAACTTTAGAGCTGTGTTTTTGCCTGGAGCATTGACCTTCCTCAAGCCTACATGGAAATTTAGTATAATTGTATAATTGCTTTCTTGGAATTCAGTACCCACTGGCTGCCCCACTTTTTGGGGAAAAGAGGAAGAACAGGGGAGAGGTAGGGAGTGGGGAGTGTGCCAAGTCCAGGCTTCTCAAATTTTGCTGCCTACTGTAATTACTTACAGAGCTCTTATACAGCCCAATGTCCAGAATACACTTCAGACCAATTAAACCAGAGTCACTGGATGGGTTCCCGGCTGCTCAGTAGTTTTAAAATCTCCTCAGGTAACTCCAATATACACCCTTACCAGAGAATCTCATTAAAATGCAGATTCTAGTTCATCTGATCCATGCTGGGGTGAGAGGGGCTGCAATTTTTAACATGCCCCACCTGACCCTGACAGCGCTGGTCTGTGGACCACTTTTCCATTAGCAAATATATTATTCAGGTTTTTTTAAAGACCAGGAAGGAATGGGGCCACAGAGAAATCACAGATTAGAGCAAGTAACTTCTCAGATAATGCAGAAAGCCTCTCTGAAAGGGTTCTTCTTTGATGTTAAGATAAACTGCAAACATCTTACCATGATCTACAAATCATTACCACAGCAACTTTTTTATAAAACCCTAAAAAGTTGTGGTCTCTGGTGTGGGGATTAGACTTGGGTATTTTTGAAAGTGCTGCAAGTGGAGTTCAGTCCTATGCAGCCATGGCTGAAGACCCGTTGTAAGGTCTCTGGTTCCTGTTGTTTCCATGGCAACAGTCCCACTCACCCACCCACCCACACTTGGTTAGAGTGCTTTGGCCACTGTTGATTGGAATAAGTAGCAAGCAGTGGGTTAATGCTACAACACTGAGGCCCTTCCCAGGGAAATGATGTGCGAGATGCAGGTCCCAGTTCAGTTTGCCTATCCTTGTTTAACCCAGGAAGTATGTGGAGGGAACTGTTGACCGTCAACAGAAATAGAGAAAGAAAGTTTTGTGCTGGAAACTAGGGAAGAAGCCGGGTAAGACGGAGACTCAGGGCTCTCCTGGTCTCCCAACTTGATGCTCTCCATTAGCAAGAACCCTGCTAACCATGACCTTTGCTTCTAAAAGACAGAAACCTTCACGAACTATCTCTGCAACCTGAAAGTTCTAAGGTGGTCAATAAACCTTAGTCAAACTGTGTAGGAGGAACCTCCAAACCTTACATTAAACACAGCACTTCTACATCACCAGCAGCTGATACCCTTCTTCTTCTGTATTCCTCCTCTAACACTGGTGAAAAATAAGATGTTTGGCAATTTTCAAGAAGAGAGGCATCCAAACTGGCTCTATTTGTAGAGGAATCATCAGCCTTGAACTTGTGCAGCTGTGACTTCTAAGTCTAGGCCTTCTGTTGATTCTGGGTGTATAATTGCTTGTCTTGTCTGTTTTTTCATCTATAAAATGGAAATAAGAGTGCCAATCTGATAGGCTTGCTCTGAAGAGTAACTAATAAAAGGGTTATGGATCATGGTACAGATGTGGAAATGTCTCTTATGAATGAGTCACTTTCTATAAGAGGAGTTGTAGAACAGTGAAAGAGGCCACTGGAGAAGATGTGTTGAAACCCCAGACTATTCACCTATCCTATCTTTAATCACTGTGAGCCTCTGATTCTTCACTGCAGGTATTGGCCAATAATACCTACTTTGCAGAACTTCTGTGAGGGTTGCACAAGATGATGTGTGAGGATACAAGGTATATCGCATGTGCTCAAAGGTACGTTTCCCTTTCCTTCATGACCTCCCTCTTTATAAAAAGCAGATTTGTGAGACTATATTCTTTGTTCCAGTATTGCTATAACAAAGGCTACCCTTCCTCCTCAAAGAGCAATGGCTAAAGTCAGGCAAAGGTTTAGATCTTTCTCATACAACAACCTGAGCACAGAGAACCCTGTCTGATGGGATGATCACAGCAGGGGTGGACACCACAGTCCTCCCTCCCTCCTCATTGTGTGCCTTCTATCCTGTAGTTTCAGATGGGAGCCTCCAGCTTGAAGGAGGAGACAAGGGACAGCGGAGAACAACTCCCGCGGGCCTGAAGGTGTGAGTGTTTGCATCATTCAGTTAAACATGAGGTACAATTTAAGTTCAGAAGCCTCGTTTTGGGGTTGAAATTTCAGTGCTAACACTATCTGCATAATCTTGGTCAGGTCACTTAAGGTCTTTGTGCCTCTGTTTCCTGATACTTCATGAAGTTATTTTGAAAGTTAAATGGGTTAAGAGATCTATATCTATATCTATATATCACTTAGGGTACTTACATGGCATATAAATGAGAGGATAAACAAATAATATTATTTATTTGGAGCTCCGTCTCAGCTGACTATGGTGATTGTATAGAGGACCCACAATAATCATCATCATCATAATATTATTATTTGTTGAGTCACTCACCACCACTAACCGTGAGTCTGGGAAATGCCTTTAGCCATGTGGCACTGTCCAGCTGAAACTAGAACTACAATACTGAAGGAGAAAAGATGGCTATTCAGAGGTAAGCAGTATCTCTAAAGGGGGCTAAAATGGCTGGAAAGACTGTAGATGAGACGTGTCCCTAGCTTAGGTCTTAAAAAACCGACATACTGTCTTCCTTGTATGATGTGAGTGTGAACCATTCTTAGAAATGGAGAATGAAGGTGGTAATGCATGGAGCTCCGTCTCAGCTCTCTATGGTGATTGTTTAGAGGCCCCACAATGTTCTGGTTTTGTGAAAAATACGATTTTTTTACCCTATTATTTCCCTAGGTCTTGTTGAATGCCGTCTGCCAGGAACTATGGACACTGGCTGGCTGTCTATGTGAATTCTGTTCTCTCTGGCAGTGCGTAACTTTCTCTACTTGTGACATATCTTAAGGCTCTCACAAGCAAGGCTCCAGGAGTGCCCACTCAGAAAGCACAGACATAACTAAGGGAGGTCCCTGGTGCCTTCTCCATCAGCCCCCACAGTCTGAGTGTGCCAGGAGGTCTAACTGGCTTTTCTGGTTACAGATGCACCGTGGGGAGGAACTCAGGTGCACTTTGTCATCCAGTAATTAGCCTGATGTTATACTACTTCAGCTCGTGAAATAGAGCTCTTGCCAGCCAGGCCCAGAGTTTCTCCCCCAGTCCCAAACCAAGCAGATGCTAGGACTGAAGGAATAGTTCAGCATGAATTTGAACCTGGGTATTAAAAAAAGGAAGAAATACTTTCTGGCATTATAAATAAGTAGATGATAGAACTTCTAGAACAACCTTGTAATAAATTTATTTTACCTTACTGTGTCAGCAATAGATATCTATATCATATATAGATGCATGATCTATCTATATCATATATAGATATGTGATCTATCTACCTATATTTTTAATAAGTTTAGTGTTTTATTAATGTTTCTTAGTGATGACTCTTTGGATGAAAACCCTAGCCATCTTTAAATTCCTCTACTCCCTCATCTCTCCCCAAATAGTTAATTGACTCTAAACAAACATGTAAGTGTTTGTTTGCCCTGGGGCTCAAAAGAACCCTCCAATTAATTCTTTCTGAAGTAAAAGTACTTGGTAAGCAGATAACCACTCCAAAAATTGCTTGCTTAATGTGTTCCTGTTGGAGAGTACCTTTAGGTAAGGCATGTTGTGGGTATAATTACTCTGCATTGCATCTCTGCTGCCCAATTTTTTGCTGCTTCTGATTGCATTTTGGAAGCATTCTGGCATTTGTTTGCATGTAATCAGCTTTGGAAGGACAGGTCCTTGCTCATCCAGCACCTTGGGCAGAAGAATTCACATGTGGGCGCCTAATGAGCACAAATGAATGAAAGGGGTGGGCATCAGGGCCTTCCATTTCACCTCTATTTAAGTCCTTTTAAAAGAGCCTAGAATTCTTGTCAGTGCTACAAATAAAAGCTTGTAGGTTTTGGCATATTGAACCTCTCTACAAGGGGCTATTAATAAGCATGAGATATTTAGCAGCCCCCGCCTCGCAATTTCCCACCATGCTGTGGCGCTCCTCAGGGAAGCTGAAACGAGGGTCCATCTCACTTGGTGTTCATCCTCCAACAAAGCTCATTCATGGATCTCTGCTTGCGGTTTATGCCATCTGTTTCCTTGTTTGTGTGTAAGAACTGGGCCCTGCAAGATGTGTTTCAAGAAAACTTGCCTCTAACATACCTGAGTTATTTTCTGTTCGGCAACCTGGTGTGGGGGTCAGCAAGGCTGCCTTATAGGAAAAAGTTAACCTGAACCCTCCCTTCTCTTATTAGTCCTCATTTTTGTGGGGATATATACTCACATATATATAGTTTAATTTTGTACTAGCTTGTCAAAAAAGCTAAAAAAAAAGCCTACAGATGAAGAAAAACTCAAGTATTTCACTTTTCTAAGATTATAATGTATTCCGTGCCCCTTCCTCATCACAGTGAAAGTGAGTGTGGTAAGACCTCAAGCTTCATAAATGTTCATCAGTAGAAATCCTCCCAATCTCTCCCTTTTGCCAAGCACAGTTTAGCTAATGTTTACTGAAAGAAAGGAGAAACAGCAGAAGGGCCTGTTGTGTCAACTTGAGAAGTTTAGAAGCTTAACTAAGTCACTCAGCAGGGGCTGGGTCCTCACTGTGTAAACATTCTGAGCTTGTGCAAGAGGAGCACACAGAGATGGCAGCCTGCATACACTGTAAGGGAGGAAAAGAGGCTTCCCCCACCCCTCCCCTTTCTGCTGTTGTTGCTTTTGCTGTCTTCTGCCACCTTGAACTGTTGCCCATGCCGTGCCACCTTGCCTCAGAGCCATAGACTGAAACCTGTATAAACTATGAGCTACATAAACCTTTCCTTCCTTAATTTTGGGCATCAGTATTGTGTCTCAGCAATGAGAGAAAAGTAACTAAAACAGAATTTGGCACGAGGAGTGGAGGCCTTGCTTTGACTATATTGGCCATTTTAAAAACCTTTGGGAATGGCTTGTAGAAAGAGTTTGGAAAGGTTCAGAGTTGTCGCCTGAAAGAGTAGAGCTAGAACGCCGTAGGCTGTGCTGTATGGGAGATTTTAGTCAGAGCTCAGAAGAGCAGAAAACCAGTAAAGATCAGGCATGGGAGGTTTCTGCTAGAAAAGACTGCATTGGCTGTCAGACTCCAGATAATGTGAGTTATGGCTTGGCAAAAAGTTTGTCTGGATTTTGCTCATGTCCAGAGACTTTGCCTGAGACTGAGATTAAGGGTGGCAGACTAATTAATCTGGCAAAAGAAATTTCAAGACAGTTGAATGTTGAGGCTGTATCATGGCTATTGTTAGAGGCTTTTAGCCAGACTTATGTTGTGAATCAAGAGCATATAGCCCAGCAGGATGATTTAAAATATTGTGCATTTGATCAGAAAGGAAACTCCAGGAAAGCTGTGGACTACAATGATTGAGCTGAGGAGATTGCCATTGCTGAGAAAGGACAGGAGAATAAAAAAGACAGCCAGAGGGCATGATGACAAGCAGCAGCAAGTCTCCACCGTTTGCAGCCTCAAACCTGCAAAAGTGAAAGACTGTTCTGAGGAGAAAGCTGCAAAGTACCACATTCCAGAATGGAGGCAGCATAGGCAATTTGTTCCTCGGAGCTGAATTCAGAGTGCCCAGTGATCCAGGTGCTTGCCCTATGGAGCCAAGAGAGAGGAAAGCCCAGCTACTGCTCTGGCTGGCAGTGGACCTGGGCATCATCTACATGGTGCTGGTTTTAGGTACAGGCAGAATACAACACTTATGGGATTAAGGCAGCTTCCACCCCAATTTCAGAAGGCCTGGGAGGCCAGGCAGTGTATCCCCGAGAGGGCAGTGTATGAAGCTATGAGTGTGAAGCCAAAGGTACAGTGAAGACCCCAGAAATTTGGAAAAGCCAGAAACGTGGATTGTCTAAGAAAAGCTGCAAGCAGGAAGCAAAGTGGCCCTAAGAGAGAAGCTATAGGAGGTGTAACCACCAGAAGTGCCATAGGGGTGGAGTCACTCAAGCCTTTTGGAGTTCACAATTTGCCCAGATTGCCTCAGATGCTGGACATGGAACTGTAGGACTTAAAAGTTTGCCCTGCTGGATTTTAGGCTTGCTTTGGTCCCAATCCTTTATATTCCTCTGTTTGTAACTTTTGGAATGAATATGTTTATTTTGTATCTTTGAACGTTGAAAGTGTCTAACTTTTCATTTGTACAGGGGCTTGCAACTAAGAGTTTGCCTTACATCTTGGAGGAGATTTGGGACTTTAGGACTTTTCAGCTATGCTGAAACTGGTAGGACTTGGCAACTCAAGAGATGGACTAAATGCCTTTTTCATAAAGGGATGGGCACTGTCTTTGTGGGCCCGGGGGTAGAATGTTATGGTTCTAATATTATATTGATAGATTTAATAGTGGTTCTTAAGAAAAGTTAAACCTGCATTATAATATTCAAGTTGTGAAATAAGAATAAGCATGTCTTTGTATCTGGAAACTGGTTTAAAGCAATGTGTCTGGTTGCTAAATTGACAAGGGGTTGATTGTTATGGTTGATACATTGTGTCAAGTTGAAAAGTTTAGAAGGTTAACTAAGTGACTCAGGAAGAAACCAGGATCCTCACTTTGTAAAAATTCTAAGTTTGTAGAAGCGGAGTACACAGAGATGGCATGGGCAGATAGCCTGCCTACACAGTGTAAGAAAAGAGGCTCCCCCCCCCACCTTTTTCTGCTCTTGTTGCTTTTGCTGTCTTCTGCCACCTTGAACTGTTGCCCCTGTGCCACACCACCCTGCCTTAGAGCCAGCTGATTATGGACTGAAACCTCCACAAACGGAGACCTAAATAAACCCTTCCTTTCTTAATTCTGGGTGTCAGGTATTTTAGCAACAAGAGAAAAATAATCAAGGCAGGTCTCATTATTTTTCACACGGAAAGGGAGGTTTGCAATTCCCTTTAACAGCATCTCAAAAATACACTGGACCACAGCTTCCAGTTTGGAGGGGTAAATTTCCTATTCTATCTCCTTGTTCTTTGCTAAGCTAACTTTGAATTGCCCTTGAGGACAGTTTAAAACTCTTTGAGGAAACTATGCTTGAGGCCCAGGCTGACCTTGTCACCCTCTTCCCGTGTTGGGCTGACCTTGGGTCCACCTCTGGCCAGGAAAGGTCCCTGTAATCACTGGACTTTTATCCACCCTCCTAACCATGTAATCATCCAGAGAAGGGTCAGTGTCCTTCTGAGCTGTGTATTCCAGTAGTGGATGTCACAGTGTAGTTAAATAAATGTTGAGCCCATGAACACAGCTAAAATCTTTTGAGGAGTCCATCTTTCTCCCTGTTGAGATTAAGGGCTGAAGATTTTTGTTAAATGTTGCTGGGGATCAAATATAGGGCCGTGTACATGCTAGGCAAGCAGTCTACCACTGGACCCTAACTAGTTTCAGAAGATGTATAAAAATTTTTTATTTTTAATTGGCATATAGTAATTGCACATATTTGTGGGAGACAGTGTGGCATTTCTTTGCATGTATATACAGTGTGTAACAAATAGATGGGCATAATTGGCAAGTCTATTACTACACAATTATTTCTTAGTGTTGGGAGCATTCAAAATCTTCTCTACTAGCTGCTTTGAAATATTCAATTAATTTTTGTCAGTATTTCTGCAGAACACTAGAAGTTATTCCTTCCTTCCAACTGCACCCCTGCACTGGTTAACCATTTCTTCCTCTTTCCTCCCCACACCTGTTCCAGGTTCCGGTAACCACTTCTGTAGTTCCTTTTTCTGTAAGATCAACTTTTTAGTTTCTGCCTATAAGAAGATGTAGTCTTTTGTCTTTTTGTGCCTGATTTATTTCATTTAAGATAATGTCTTTGTTATGGTTGATACATTATGTCAACTTGGGGAATCTAGAGGTTTGGCTGAGTGACTCAGGAGGAAGCTGGGGTGCTTACTTTGTAAACATCCTGAGCCTGTGGAAGAGGAGGGCGTGGAGATTGTGTGAGAGCTACACACCCCCTGGGTGGGGGTAGGTTGTTTACAATGTAGGGGAGAAAAGGAGGCTGCTTGCAACCATTCCTCCCTTTGGCTGGTTGGTTTTGCTGTGCTCTGCTGCCCTGAACAGCTTGCCCTCTGCCACGTACCACTCTGGCTCAGAACCAGCCAAATATGGACTGAAACCTCCACAAACTGTGAGCTAAATAAACCTTTCCTCCCTTCCTTTTGGGTGTTGGGTGTTTGTCTCAGCAAGGAGAGAAAAGTAACTAATACAGTCTTCTAGTTCATCCATATCCATGTTGCTGCCAATGACAGAATTTCATTCTTTTTTATGGTGAATAATACATATTTCTTTGTGTATATGTTACGTTTTCTTTATCCATTTATCTGTGGATGGAAACCTCAATTGATTTCATACCTCGGCTACAGTAATGTTGCAAGAAACAAGTGAGTGCAGGTGTTTCTTTGACACACTGATTTCATTACAAGTGGAGACATACCAAGTAGTGGATCCCTGGACATATGGTCATTCTATTTATAGCTGCTGTTGCTTTGAAATTCCATGTTGTTTTCCATAGTAGTTGTACTAATTTACATTCCCACCAATATTGTATAACAATTCCCCTTTCTTGGTTTCCTTACCAGCATTTTTAGTTTTGGCCTTTTTTGATAATAACCATTTAAATAGGGGTGAGCAAATATCTCAATGTGGTTTTGAGCTGCATTACTCTGATGGTTACTGATGAGCATTTTTCCTTACATTTGTTGGCCCATCATTTCCGTATCTCCTTTTGAGAAATGTCTGTTCTGATCATTTACCCATTTTAAATAGGATTATTTAGTGGTTTCATTTTGTTTTTGCTGCTGTGGTTTTTCCAATCCCTCATATATTCGGAATGTTAATCATCTCTTTTTGGATGAACAGTTTGCAAACATTTCCTCTCATCCTGTATGTTGTTTCTTCACTCTGTTGTTTCCTCTGCTATGTGGAAGCCTGTTTTCCTGGCATAATCCTGCTTGTCAAATTTTGCTTTTGTGGTCAAGTCTGAAATATCTTCACCTGTACTACTGTCCTGAAACATTCCCCCTGTGTTTTATTCCTGTAGTTTCATGTATTACATTTAAGTCTGTGATCTATTTTGAGTTGCTTTGTATATACTGTATAGTAAGAGATTAGTTTTTCTTTTAAATCAGTGACTTAGAAAAATAATTTAAAGTTAAGATGGTGCTTGGCACAACATAGGCCTACAATAAATTAGTTGTTATTATTATATTTTCTAAGAACATCTTTTTTTTTTTTTTTTGAGACAGGGCCTCACTTCGTTGCTAGTTTGATCTCTGACATTTGAGCTCACGTGATCTTTCTGCCTCGGCCTCCCAACTAGCTGGTTCAATGAACCGCCTGACTGAACCTCTCCTTCTAAATACTCTGATCTTAGCTTCCCCCAGCGCTCTCCCAATCTTTATCTCCCTGGGCTTCAGCCCCGTCCTACTGATTGCGTTCACTCTCCACTCCCCTCAGCACTTCCCCCAGCTCTCTTGCTCTCAGTGCCTCCCTCTCTGAGTAAACCCTGTGGCCTCTGACACCCCGGGGTTGCTTGCAGGGAAGCCAGTGGTCTGAGAGGCTGGAGAGGGAGAAGCCGATCTTCCTTTGCCTACAGCAGTGGGTACTAACAGATGGTTTTCAGGCATATTTTATTTAGGCTATAAAGATGGCACATGCAGCTTTTAAAATAATGAAGTAGTTGCAATATTTTAAAATCAGAATTTCTGGTGCAGCACTAGGCCCACGTTGCTCCATCACGACAGTCAGGTGGAACAGAACATGGCCTCTTTAGAGTCCCGCTCGCATCTACGACTCCCCCCACTAAACCTGAACGTTGGTGCCTGCCCTGTGACAGTCCCAAAGTCCCCAAGTGTTGCTTCTCCTCTGGAAAGAGGAAAGTGAAACATTTCTTGTTCTTGTGTCTCAAACTAAAGCAGAAAAACAACTGAGATTCAGGAGGTCATGTTTTAATAAAAAATGGGGTTGAATGCACTTTTTGTGTTAAATAAAAAGCTTGCTGCAAGTTAATATTTAAGCCTAAATGTGTCTAGTTCAAAAAATACAATTCAAAAAGCCATTCTGAAACCGAACTGGCCTGTTTACTTATTTTATCTGCCTAACCCTGTGGTCTTTTAAATTTTTGGGACTTAAAATCTCTGGTCAAATTGATTAAGCCTCTTGGAACCCAAACAAACCCTATCCCAAAAGTTCTTTGGCCAGTGGATTTGGGCCCAGTGTATGCCTGTTTTCAGACTAAATGCAGACAGGACAGATGGGATATTTCCATGACTGGAGTAGATAGAATACTCTTCTCATCTAAATGTCTTCGTTTCCTTTTAAGACAAATATTAATAGTAACATGAGGGAAGGCAGGAAGTTCTGGGGTAGATAAGCTGCAGAATACAGTGTGCTTGGAGAATGTGAACTCCAGTTGGGATTAGAGAACTCTATTGTAATCAATTGTAAATAATTATTTTTATTTTCTTAACTTTTGTTTCTGAATCAATTTAAGACTGACCAAAAATATGGCAAAAATAAGAAAAAGATTTCCTATGAACTTTCACCCAGATTTTCTAAATGTCACCATCTTACTTAGAGTACAAGAATCAAAATCATGAAATTAACACTGATACAATGTTGTTAATCACTCTACAAAACTGAGTCCGATTTCACTAACTGTCCACTAATGTTCTTTCTTCTGGTGCAGGATCTAATCTAGGATTTCACAATGCATTTTGCTGGTGGGTCTCCTTAGTCCTGCAGTGTGGGACATTTGCTTAGTGTGTGGCTTTCACGAGCCTGACACTTAGTAAAATGTGCCTCAGTTTTGGTCTGTGTGCTGTCCTCTTGATTAGACTCTGTTATGCATTGGGGGAAGAAGACCAGGGAGTGATGTTGTGTCTTCCTCAGTGCATCTGCTCAGGAAGGGGTCCAGGGAGGGTCCCCAGATTTATTCACTATAAAGTTCTGGATTTCAAAGGGAAAATGATATCTTCTGGGGAGAGACGCTGAGATGATGTAAATATCCTTTTTCTCATCCTACTTGCACTAACATCCATCGGTGATTCTTGCTTGAAACGACCATAATTTTGAACTAGAATAACAATGAAGAGATACATATGGTAGGTGAACCTATGAGAATGTCCCATAGCCCTTTCTTTCTCAGATAACAGGTGGAAGGCACACACTATCCACTTATTTAAGTTATTGGTAAGTCTTGGTCCCCTAGTGGCAGGCCAGGGGCCCTATGAACCCTCAAGAGTGCAATGTCTTCTAACTTTTGTTTGTTGGGTAATGTGGCCTTGTATTTCATACACTGCATAAACCTCAGCCTAGTACCCCATAATAGATCTCTAGGTTTTTTGGAACCTTTTGCACATGACTTGTGCACCCTAGCACTGTGGTGTTTCTTAGGCTATACCTATAGACTGGGATGATGCTTATGTAAGTCCCCCTTTTGCATTCTTCTACTTTTGTATAAGTTGGATACTTTCCAGCTTAAAGCTCTGCTCTTTATTAAGTCCTTTTGGACTTTTTAACACTTTTTTCTTTGACATTTTTCTGTATGTAAGCATAGAGTTGGGGCCTCAGCATTCATTCAATACCTCCTTCAGCTGGGAGAGATGAAGAAGGGTAATCACATCCTTGGAGAAGGGGTAAAGAGAAATATACAAAACTAACAAATTCTAAAACCATGAATAAAGAATAAATCTAATAGCTGTCCAGAGGGACTGTCAGAAAAGGTGGTATGTGAAGTGGGTCGTGAAGGGTGCAGATTTTGAGTTGTGTGTGAGGGTAGGAGAAAAGCCCGTTGTGAGCATAAAGTTGTGACACCTACAGAGATATGAAAAGTGTTTTGGGGATCAGGACAGAAGCATTCTAGAGTGGTTGGGGAAAGGGATTAGACAAGATAGCTTGAATTATCTTATAGGGCCCTTTTCTTGGGCATTGTGGGGCCTTATCTTGGGGTTTTAGAGCAACATTCTTGCAGGAAGATGGAGGGTCAGGTGGTAATAGTGTTATTGGAGGAATGGATCCCAATCAGAAGGGTGCAGGTAGAAAATGAGCACCTGAATTTAAGTAGCAGTTGGAAAGCACAGTCAACTTCCAAGCAACCATGTATAATTCTCTACAATTGCGAAACCCCAAAACCTAAAAACTAAGTTTCTTCAATTTGCAGAAAATGTAGTTCCTAATTTAAACTAATGTGAAACTATTTGTTGTATCTTTATTTATCTCGGTGGGTTAAAAGAGGGCCATGATTCCTTGTTCTCCCACCCATCCCTGGGTTGTCTCTGCTGCTCCTCTATTTGAATATGGGCTGGGTTTTTTTTTTTTTTTGGTCTTTATGAAATGGTCTTACTATGCAGTTCCGGCTGGCCTTGAACTTACTTTGTAGCCTAAGCTGGCCTCAAACTCACAATCCTCCTGCCTCAGCCTCCCGAGTACTGGGATTACAGGCTTGAGCTGCCACACCCGGCCATGGGCTGGGCTCCTCATTGGCTTTGGTGCATAGAATGTGGAGCAGAAGAACCTGCCAGCCTAGTCCTGCCAAAATTCCTGACCCATAAAGTTTGAGTAAATAAAATGATCATTTTAAGCTACCAATGTGTAGGAATGTTTGTTACATTGCATAGTTATTCATATATTGTACATACACTGAAGAAAATAATGTATTTGATTCAAGTGCCAGCCACTTCCAATCCTTCTGACCCCATGGATTTTAGGGATTGTCCTTTGCATTATGAAATTAGAATCATGTAGACTTCCTTCCTGTCTTTACACATTTGCTACATGTCATACTTCATGTGTGTATCTCTTATTTTCCCAACTACATTAGCAAGTTCTCTAAAGCAGCAGTTCTCAAACATCAGCATACCCCAAGGTCCTTTGAGGGCTTATTCCAGCATAGGGAGCCTCCTAGCTCCCTCCTCAGAGGTCCTAATTCAGTGGGTCTGAGCCAGAGCTTGAGAACCTGCATTTCTGCCCAGGTCCTGGGGATGCCAAGGCTGCTGATCTAAGGATCAACCACACCTTAAGAATTACTGCTCCAGAGGAGAGCGATGTATTAACATTTTTACTGCCCCCGAAAGTGCTCACCAAGGGCTGGGGATATAGCTCAGTGGAATAAGCGCCTGCCTAGCAAGCACAGGGTCCTGAGTTTGATTCCCCAGTACCGCCAAAAAAAAAGTGCTCACCAAGGCACGTGGATGGAATTTCTTGGAATGTTCATCTGTGTCATGCTTTAGAAGCCCTTTGTTATTCCTGAGTTGTTCCTGGCTAGGCCTTAGACTTAAACTAATTCCCTTCAAAAACTTTTTTTTGTATTAGTTCATCATTTGTGCTTTCTTCTCAGTGCAGTTGGTGAGACACTGTAGTTAAATGTGCTTTCTGACTGTTTCTTAAACATGTCTTGGAACAGATCATTCTACATGCCTTCACTGTGCATTCAAAGGTACCCCCTATTTCTAGCCAAAGATAATCTCCCTCCCCACTCGATGTTTTCCATGTTTTCTGTCACTCATTCACAAAACAGAAAGAGCAGCCACAGGGAAGGTGATGTTTTTGGCCAGATGTCTATCCTCCAAAGCTGCCCCCCCACACACACTTTTTAAACAGAAGATACCACTAAACACCCAGGAAAAACCACCTCTTATGACATCCGCGGATCAGTGCAGGGAGGATGCCTGAGCTCAAGTCTAACCTGACTTCCAGCCCACTAAACTTGGCCTCACTGAAGCGTCCCGCCCCTCCCCCACCCCCAGGAACTCGCAGCCCGTTTCTCACAAGCTAGCTTCATTCTGCACAAACTGCCCCTTACAAACTTTTTAAAAATTTTTTTTGTGTCCAAAGGCGTTGGGACAGTCACACTGATTCAGCCTGATCAGGGGCCCTGAACATTTCCCTCCCACCTCGGGCCCAGGTGCCGTCACCCAGGCTCGCAAGGTCCCCCACCCGGCGTCGGAGAGCCCTGGAAGAGCCTCGCCCCAGCCCAGCGATTAAGTTGGTTCCTCAAATTGTTCCCTACCGGAGGGACAGGAAATAGCACGGGCTTTGGTGGCGGCTGCCGTGGAGAAGGAGAAGTGCGGGCGGGCAGTGCCAGGGGCCTCTCATCCATCTAGTGTCTAAGGTCCGGCGGCGTCGCCCCGGCCCGGTTCCGCCCGGAGGTTCGTGCGAGCGCTGGGTCCTGCGGCGCGGAGCCCGGGCCCGGCCAGGTGGAAGGAAGCACAGCCCGACGGGGGCGGAGCCTCAAGCCGCGGCTGGACTCCCGCACCTCCTGCTTTGAGCACGGGACTCGCCGCTGGGTCTCCCGCAACAGGTGGAGGCCCCGCCCCGCCCCGCCCCGCCCCGCCCCGCCGCCGCGCGGCCTCCTCCCGGTTCCCCCGCTCGCTCGCTCTCCTCCGCCTCCCCCGCCCGGCGCAGCCTGCCAGCAGCTGCAGCCCCAGCCCGCCTCCCGCTCAACGCGTCCCGGGGCGCAGGGCCGCGCGTGCAGCCCGGGGCGCGCTGGGGTCCCCGGACCGGGCCAGCTCGGCCAGGCGCCGCGATGGAGGAGCCGCAGCGCGCCCGCTCGCAAACCGTCAACACTACCACCAGCTCCTTCGCCGAGAACTTTTCCACCACCAGCAGCAGCTTCGCCTACGACCGCGAGTTCCTCCGCACGCTGCCGGGGCTCCTCATCGTGGCCGAGATCGTGAGTGCCCGGCGGGCCCGGGTCGGGGCAGGCAGAGGGACCCGCGGTGGCGCGCACCCGCCCGACGGAACCCGCTGAGATCTTTGGTCTGGCTTTGGGAAATCCTTTTTGTGCAGCCTTAAGTTCGTAAAGTGCAAAACTCAGAGCCACCCTTTTCAGCTTAGGCCCTCTTTGGGACAGAGGGTGGGGACCTTTGGGAAGTCGGCTGGGGGCGAGCTCCAGCGTGGTGGTCTGTGCTGGGAGCGGAATGCTTGGTGGGCATTGAGTTTGTGTTGAGTGTCAGGGATACCTGGTGCCTCCCTCACCTCTTATGGCAGACGGCCTCTTCCCTAAAACCACAGCTTTCCCAAGATCAGGAGGGAGGACTAAAGGGAACCAGAAATAACTTGATCAAATCTGAAAGACCCAACCTCGTTGAGAGCCACTGGGCCTCTGGGCCGGTGCTGTGCACATCCTGGTGCAGGCTGAGATCATTCCCGGAAGGGGGCAGGGTGAGTGCGCTCAGCGCCCCAAGGAAAGGCTGGAGGCTGAGAATTCAAGCGATCTCTCAAGTCCCAACCTGGCAGCGCTTCGTGACTGAGAAGGGCCCGGAGCCCTGTTCCCAGCTGGCCATGGTCACTGTTTATTGAGGTTTCACCGGGGTGTCGAGTTCTTTGTTGCCTTACTACTCTCGGGTAGTCCACACAACAACCCTCCGTTGTGAAGCTGGCTCAGACTAAACCCATTTTACATGTAAAGAAACTGAGGCCTGGAGAGGGGAAAGCGCAGTTGTGGACTGTGGAGCAGAGTTGGACCTTTTTCCTGGTTTTTGCTCCTAATTGCCAAGAAGTATCCCTTCCAGCTGTCTGACCAGCATTCCTTCTGCTGTATTTCAGAGACCACCTTTTAAACATTTGTGGAATTGAAATCTAGGCTGTGTGAGGGCTGGAGAATGAGAGTGCTCATAGTGTAGAAGTGAGTGAAGATGTGGGCAGTCCTTGGACAAAGCGTCAGTAAAACCTGTGCACATTAAAGAGCTTCCTTCTCCTGCAGAGGCTTCTGTCCCAGCTCAGAGCCCCTGGGATCAACCCCCCAGGTGATTCCAGTGCACAGAAAGCTGAAAAAGTGTTGACTTAGTCTGTCTCCCACCTAGTTCTTTAGCTGGTACTGATGACATTTGGAGACCCAGTAAAAAGTTGAAAGTATTGGAGGTGTCTGGCTTTAAGGAGTTCAATAAATATTTGCTGTGTGAATGAAGGAATTGCTGACTCCTGCTTCAGCAGAGCAAACAGAAACTAAGATGACAAAGACAGGACTTCTGTCCTCTCTGGAGTGCGTTTGGATTGGGCATGAAATAAAGTGCCTGGTTTGTTTCTAATTTATGATCAGTATACCCTCCATTCCACACGTCTTCATAAAAATATAAAAATGAAGGAAGAAATAGAAATGGCCCACAGTCCCATTACTAAAAGTAACCACTGTTAATTCCAGTACTCAGATGCTGAGACAGGAGGATCAAAAGATTAGGCCTAGCCTGGACAATGTAGAGATACAGTGAGACCGTGTATCATAAATAGATAAACAAACAAATAAATGGGGACATAGGTCAGTGCAAAGGTCCTGGGTTCAATCCCCAGTTTCACAAAAAGAAAAAAAGTACCCCATGGAACAGACAAAGTGCTCCAAAAAATGAAGTGACCACTGTTGATATACCTTTTAGAGTTCAGTGAGCTTTTTGAAACTGAAAAAACATGTAAGCAAAATCGCCCTTATTACTGCTTGCTTTTCTTGTTTGTTTTCTGTATTGGTAATCAGACCCAGGTTTGTCCTACCATGAGCTATATCCCTAACTTTTTGTTTTGAGACTGTTTCTTGCTCAGTTGCTCAAGTCACTATTCTAACTTTTCATCCTCCTGCCTCAGCCTTCTCAGTCCTAGGATTACAGGTATGTGCTACCCTTCCACCCCTGCTGAAAAAATTTTATTTTTGACAGAGCTAAGTATGCACAAATTTTAAAGAGTCAAATATAATTCCCCCTACTATCTTCATACCGAGAAGTACTCACATTCAAATTTTTCGGAGCTCTGAGTGGCATGTTTATAACGATATTTCTGAGCTTTTTCCCTGTCTTCTCCCTTTCCACCCTGAAAGGTGAAGCTTTTGTGTTCTTGGACTACCTCCTGTGATACACAAACCCTTCCTGGCTTCCCTTAAAGTTCTTAGGTGATTTGAGATGGACCAACAGCCAGTGTTGACCCTGGAACAGTGGAGCCACAACCTACAAGCAGGTTTCCTCTCTGAACAATTTGTTGTTTTTCCTGGCATTAGTATTTCTCTCTTTCCATTTAGTTCCCCAGATACTTAGTTGCTCATTTAACCCAGATTGCCTAAATCCCTTCCCAGGAAGTGCTCCACATTCTTACCAGAATCATCCTCAGGATGTTCCCCCCTGGCCCCTCGAAGCTGCCCCCTGCTGCGTGGCAGCTGCCATCGCCCTGAAGGTTCTCTGGCCTTGGCTCCAGGGCCGGAGTGCCTGCTTCTGTCCTCTGTCCCCCCGGGAGTGTGGGAGAGAGGGATGCGGTTTTCCTATTTCCGTAAGGAAGGGTGAATGTGGAGTTTGAGATTTCTTTCAAAATGTCTGGATTCTACTGTTACACATAATTGTTTAGCTAGGCAAAGAAGATTGGATTGGAAATTGTTTTTCTTCAGTATTCCCTTAGGTATTCTGATTGAAAATACTTTATTTTCCCTCCGACGTTAGAAGCCTATAGAATCTTGCCTCTCCCAAGATCTCAGCTATCAGTGATGGGCCTTGGTCTGAATGTGTTTTCCTCCTTAGGCAGGGGACCTGGTGTGCTCTGTCAGATAAGGAAAACTTTTCTAAGTTTAAGGAGTTGACGCTCGCCCCCAGCCACTGGCTGGGACTCAAACCCAAGTCTTCATATATGCAAGTACACATCCCCAACCACTGAGATACAGCCTCCGGAGAGTGTTTTTTTTAGTTTTGGCTTTATTCTTCCCATTTTTTTCATGCTTTTCAAAAAAAATGCTTTTGTACTTTATCCTCATGTGTATGTTTCCTTGGCGGTTTGTGACTTCTTGTTTGCACTTGCTATGTCCCGAACGTTGTTTGAGTCTCCAGTCTCTCACATTGTTAGTTTTCTTTCATAAGGAATTATCATACTTGATTTTTTCAGTCTTCTATTTTTAAGATATGTGTCTTTTATTAATATAATCAATGCTGTAGCAATTTTCCTTCTTTGGCCACCTTTCCACATTCGTATAATGCTTTCCTTGAGGACCAGCTTCTTAAAGTAGAGTTGTTGAGGCAAATGTAAGAGTTTTATGGCATGGTCTGAAGTTCTCTTCCCTCAAAGCTCACTGGTTTAATTGTCCTCAGTAGTGTTCAGCTATTAAACTACATGTACTTTTTCTTAAATTAGAGAACTCAAAATTCAAAATTATATAGATCACCTTAAGAGATATACTCTAGCATGTTTTGATTCTAAGATACTTTTTTGGTTCATGTTTTAACATCTGGATCAGGATGCAGCTTTTAACAGGTAGTTTCCTGCATGTCATACAGTGTTGTACCACTGATTCTCATCTGCAAATGCAGAAGTATGTGTGTGTTTCAAATGATCACTGTCGGGCTGGGGATATAGCTCAACGGAATAAGTGCCTGCCTGGCAAGCACAAGGTCCTGAGTTCAATCCCCAGTACCACCAAAACAAACAAACAATCAAATGATCACTGTCCTGTTCGTGAGACCACGATCCACCTGCCTCCAGAAAAGTGCTGCTCTCAAGCCCTGTAAAAATACTGAGACCAGGAATTACTAATAGAACCTGTCTTGTACTTGAAACTGAGGAAATGAGATAATAGAGAACAAAACACGTTTGCCCTGATCATTTGTCAAAATTGCCTGCTCTGGCCTCATCGTGGGGTGATTGGCAATAATTATACCTACCTACTAAGACATGATTGCCAGTGTAATGCTATTTTGAAGCCAAACCACGGTGATTTCCTTCCTTTTAAAGTTTTATTAGCAACTAGAAGCAATCCAGTACCTGACCTGTGAATCATAGGATGCTGTGATCTCATAAGTACTATTACAAGTACTTGAAGAATAAAAGTGATCTGTAAGAAACCAAGTTAATTATGCCCTTCCTGTTATGGGTGAATTTAAAATGAATTATAGCATCTGTGTAATAATGTTAGGTTACCCTTTTCTTACTGTCATGAGCAAATTGAATTGAGGAAAGTGAGATAAGGTTGACTGAGAGCTAGAGTCTAAATTACTATCTTGTTGAGTTCCTTTAAAAATAGCGGACATAGGCTGAGCGTAGTGAAGCACACCTGTAATCCCAGCACTTGGGAGGCTGACGCAGGAGGATCGCTGTGAGTTTGAGGCCAGCCTGGGCTACAAAGTAAGTATAAGGCCAGCCTGAACTGCACAGTGAAACCTTGTCTCAAAAAGACAAAAAAAAAAAAAGTGGACATGGTTTCCTTTACACAAAAGCAGTACCTATTATTTGTAGAAAAATGCAGATAAGAAAAAGGAAGTTGAAACATAAATTCTTGACCTCACAGTGGTTCCTTATAGACCCAGAACCAGAAGTAGATAGAGTTTTAAAGGTTATTGGTTATTGTGATGCCTGGGGTTTCTACTGGTGTTTAGGGCCTTGGGGGCTAGGAATGCTTAATGTCCTGGAATGCCTGGCACAGCCTCCCAAACAGTTGCCAAGAGCTGTGGCTCGTTGTTCATTTTTCATTCTTTACCTTTTAGAGTGAATTTATCCAGAATTCGTTAAGTGATTATATTATTTATCTGTAATTTTGAGATCAACATCTAGTCCTGCGTAAACTGCTCTTCTGGTTCCCCGAGGAGCCATCTCTGGTGGTGTCTTGCCCTTGCTGCCTCTCGCCGGGAACGCTGAGCTTCGAGGCTTCCTTAGCCTGTACTGGCTTCCTGCGTCGGTGGCACCCACCAACACTGTAGAGTGAGAAGAGAGTGGATTCTGGGTATCTGCTCCCCAGCATTCCTCCTTGCTCGGTCTCAGCAGGTTGGCTGTGCCCCTGCATGGAAGCAGGCTGTCTGGCAGCCCTGCCTGTGCTATTTTCTCAAGCTCTGATAGCTCTTAACTCCCCTTGCTTGGTATTGCCAGGTACCACCTATCGCTTGTGGTTCTCCTGCACCCTGCCTTACAAATAACACCTTTATTAAACTCTACTCAGATTACCCAACCAAATGTTCCTGGTTTTCTGCTGAGACTGATGTATCATCTTTCCTTATCAATGATTAATTTCTCCTGACATTCTGAATGGCCACACAGTATTCCGTAAATGTCCAGGCTCCTTCTTTTCAATGTATATTTACTTCCTTCTTTTAACAACATGTGACAAACATTCTTTAAGCTGAGTCTTCCTGGATGTCCTTTAATATTTTCTGAAGATCAATACTTAGAATTGATAAAGAAGGAAATGGAGCTTCTTAAAGCCAAAACTATACTGGGCATGCAATACATTTCACCGTTTCTAAGGTAGAGTTCTCTCAGTTTGGCTTTATTGCGATGTAATTTGCATATAAAATGGACCCTTTTGAAGATCTACAATTCAAGGGATTTTAGGATATTCAGAGTTATATAGATGTCACCACTAATTTTAGAACTTTACTTTAGAAAGAACCTGTCGGCAGTTACTTCCCATTCCTCCCTTTCCTTAGCCCTCGGTAACCTTTAATCCACTTCCCGTCTGGGGGATTTGCCTGTTCTGAGCATTTCCCCTGAATGGAATTCTACACTCCGTGGTGCTTTCTATCTGGCTTCTGTCACTTGGCGTTTTATAAAATTATCCATGCTGCATATGTGACTAGTTTATTCCTTTTATTGTCAAATAATATTCTGTTGTATTGATATATACATTATTTTGTTTGTCCATTCATCAATTGATGGGTATTTGAGGTTTTTCCATATTTTGACTATTATAAATCATACCATGTACAAACTTTTGTGTGAATGTAAGTTTTCTTTGGGTTTCTCGGACATTTAGTCAGGATGGAATTAACTGAGTCATATGGTAACTCATATTTTGAGGCACTGCTAGATGGTTTCCAAAAATGACTGTGACACTTTACAATTCCACCAGCAATATGATGGTTCTTCTTCCTCCACATCTTCAATGAAACTTGCTTTCTTCTTTCCTTATGGTGATCCTAGTGGTATGAAGTGATATCTCATTGTGGTTTTGTTTTACATTTCTATCACGTCTGATGAGGCTGAGCAATCTTGTGTGTATTAACCATTCGTATGTTTTCTTTGGAGAAATGTCAGTTTAAATTCTTTGCCAATTTAAAAATCAGGTTTATATTTTTTATTGATGAATTGTTAAGAGTCCTTTATATATTCTGGTACAAATTTCTTATCAGATTTATGATCTGGAGCACGAAATATTTGAAAAAGAGCAAATTTCATTTCTGTGATCCTTAAAGTCAAACATTTAAAATATACTTATTAGCCATTTATTTCTTCTTTTAGTAACTGGGTTTTTTTTCTATGTAAATAATGAGATTTTTTTGTTTGCTTAAAGGTATTATATTTTATTTCTCATTTTAAAGAGAAAAGAATATTTTAAAAGCTGGTTGTGCTGATGCACATCTGTAATTCCAGAACTCTGCAAAGCTGATGCAGCAAGATCACAAGTTTGAGCCTATTCATCCTGGGGAACTTAGCAAGACCTTAACCCAAAATTAAGAAAAAAAATTTAAAAGGACTGGGGGTGTAATGCTATAGCCTAGTAACACACACACACACACACACACACACACACACACACACACAGAAAGAGGAGAGAAAACTTTAATGAAAATTAGCCCTGAGGCGAGAAATTAGATTTGAACAGTGTGTTTAAATAAGGATATTTACTTTCTAACTTATTTTTTCTGGTTTAATTTTTCATAATGAGGGTATATTTTTGTGTGAATGTATTTAAAGAAGCTTAAGGTAAAAAGTGTTCATTGTAAAAATAAATTTCAGATCATTTACATAGACTCTTCACTAGCCTATCTCCTTTTCTCCCTCCCTCCCTCCCCCAGCCACCCAGTGTAACTAATACTTGCATTTCTTCATATGTGCGTGCATGTGTGTGCAGCATGAGACACAGGCATCTATAAGTAAGCGCATTACATATTCCACAACCTTTTCGTTTAAAGTCTCCATCTTTTCCATAATCCTTTCGGTTGATTTCTACGTCTCTTGTGTGTTATGGTTGTTAATTTGTCATCTGTCATTTGTCATTAATATCCTTCATGTCATTTTTCCTCAAAAAATGAATTCCAAACATTCTTTAGACATGTAGGTCTTCCCTTCCTCAATGGGGCTTCCCCATCCCCCACATCCTGCAAATATTTGAAGAAAATGTAGGAGAATTCTCTTTGTAATGAATATTTAATTTCTTAAATAATAAGACATTCTTTTTGTTTGTATAGGTAGACTTTTATTTTTTCCCCAGGTAGACCTCCATGTGTCTTGTTATTAATCATCTTATATTCATGCCCATTATGTGTCTCTATTTTGAGTCTCTTCTATTTGAGTCAATTTCAGGCTTTTTAAGTTATTGTTTTATCATGCATGGAAATATTTGTGAGTGTAAGCCGTACACAGTTTGTTCTCTTTTATCCTCATATACTTATAGTAGCATAGATGGCTTTTAGAGTCAGTGTTCCTTAAATCCCATTAAAACTTCTGCTGAAAGTTCCTTGAGTTTAGAAATTAGAAGTTATCTTTATGGTATTGAATTTTACTATTGAGGAATATTTCACCTGTCCATTTATTCAAGTCATTTTAGTCCCTTAATGTTCTTAGTGTTTCCCAAATGAGGAAAGACACTCTTTACTTGATTTAAATATTCTCTCTCTTTTCTTTTTGGTAAAAAGGGTTTATCAGAAATGAATTGAATTTATCAATTTTTGATTGCTCATGATTTATAGGAAAGCTGTTAATCTTCTGATTTTGATCTTGTGCATAACTATCTTCTTTGACATAATTTTTATTTTTATTTTATAAAGTAACAAAAGATTATGTATGAATAAGATGATTTTCATTTCCTTTATATACTTTCTAATTTTCATTTTTGCATAAGTTATGATTTTCAAGGTAATGGTGAGTGGTTAGGGTGATAAGAGTATCCTTAATTGGTTCATAACTTTGATTGGATGTTTCCAGAGTTATAATGATAATTCAGTGTTGACTGCAGGGTCTGATAAATATTCCTTACTGAGTTAAAGAAAGGAAGTTTTAACTGTGTATCCGTATCAAAAACAACTTGGGCAGCATGAATGGAAATAAAGCTAAGAGGATTAAGAGGGTCTTGCTGAAGTGATTTTATGGCTATTTGTTTCCTTTGGTTTGCTGGCAGAGCAAATTTTGTTAGGAAATTTCATGTTGAATCATTCACATAGTCTTGGGATAATCAGTAGGTTTTTGTTTTGTTTGTTTTTCTGAGACGGGGGTCTCACTCTGCAGTTCAGGCTGGGCTTGAACTCATTTTGTAGCCCAGGTTGGCCTCGAACTCAGAGTGGTCCTCCTGCCTCAGCCCCGAGTGCTGGGGTTATGGGTGTGCGTCACCATGCCAGGTGTAATCAGTGTTTAATTATTCACACACCACATAGCATTTCTGTCAGTGGCAGACCAAGTGTACAATGGTGTCCTGTAAGGTTACGTTGCCTAGAGACGGATATTTTATCCATCTTAGTTTGTGGTAGTACACACTCTTGTGTTTGCACAATGACATTGCCTAATGACGCCTATCTCAGAATGTATCCCCATCATTAAACAGTTGTGTTTTGTTGGGAGTTACTAAAATTTTTACAATGTATTTAAAATTATTTATAACTACCCAGAAAATTAATCAAGATATATAGCTATAACTGCATTCAAAGAACACTTCCCACCTTACCTATTAGCCAATACCAAGTGCCTCCCACAAGTCCTTCACTGCTCCTGACTACTGTCGCGCTTTCTACTTTTCAACCCCACAAGGTAGACTTTATGTTTTTATTTTTTATTTTGTGGTCATTTTAGTGGGATTTGGGGAACATAAAGAAGTTCACACATAAGTCTTGTCAGCCACAGAGAAGTTCTTCACAAATAGAGAGCTGTGATGTATATAAAGAATATTGACCTTTCAGTGCTGAAATGTTTTTCTACCTTATCACCCCTTAATTTTCTTGATAATAATTTTATTCATAAAGTTACAGGTTAGGGGCCAGGGATTTCACTCAGTGGTGTAGCACCTGCCTAGCAGGCCATGAGGTCCTGAGTTCAGTTCCCGGTACCAAAAAAAAAAAAAAAAAAAAAAAATTAAAGGTTAGCTTCAAATCTATCAGTTATTTTTCCCTTCATGTTTGGTGTCATACTTTGAAAGTACTATCTCACTAAGAAACCTAATTACAATTCATTAGGAGGTGTTATTTATATATTTTTCTGTGGTATGTAAAAATACTTGCTGTGGCTTGAATGTGCCGTCCAAAGTGCATGTGTTGGAATCTTAACTTTCAGTGCAGCAGCGCTGAGAGGCAATCAGGCCCAGACGGCTCCGCTCTCAGGAATGGGTTGATGCTGTCATCGTGGGAGTGGATGCCTGACAAAAAGGCGAGCTCTGACCCCGGCATTCCTTTGCTTAAGAGAGTGTGTGCTCTCACCCTTCCGTCTTCCTCATGGGGCGACTCTGCAAGAGGCCTTTGCCGCATCTGGGCCCCTTGACCTTAGTTCTCAGCCTCCAGGACAGTAAAAAATAATTAATGTCTGTCCTGTATAAATCGTCTCAAGTATCCTGTTATAGCAGCATAAGGTGGACTAGGACAATATTCAACTGTATATTCAAGTTTGTTTTACGAGATGGTGTAAAGTTGGCCTTAACTTTGTTTTCAAATATTGACTGACTCATCCCAACATTTCCTGTTACTAGCTCGATTCTGCATTACTGATCTGGGTTTCTTTTTCTCCTTGCTCTCCTCTTTTCCCACCAGTCCCCTCCTCCTCTTCCTCTTCCTCCTGTTCCTGCTTCTCTTTCATATTTTTCCTTCCAATCACTTAGTTCTTGGATATACTTGGATTTAACTGTGTACCTTCTAGTCTATTCCACTGTTTGTTTCTGTGTTTTAGTATCTGTAGCTTTAGAGTACATTGTAAAGTCTATATGGTAACCTGCTGTAGCTATGATTTTTAAAAGTTTCTTCCCTGCTTTCACATGTTTATTGTTCAAGCTGACCTTTAGAGTTTAAGTCATTTACTACTCTGTCCCCTGTCCTTTAACAAATTATATTAGATTTTTATGAAATACATAGGCTAAGTTTGGGAAAAGGGATGCATACCACTCTCGTTCCTAGGAGGGAAACTTCTCAACTGTTCTCTTACTCAGTTTTAATTTTAATTTAATTGATTCTTAAATTCTTCAAGGTCTTTCCCAGTCGACAGTACTGTTCATTTCATAGTGTAAGTTAACAATGAGATCTTGTTTATTCTATTACCAAAATGCGTTGAATATGTACTGTATGCTAGAGTCTGTGTTTAGCACTTAGAATATAGTGGCAAATGGCACGTTTCTATTTTTAGTTAAATAAATGACCAGTAATAAGACGGATGTAGGACATGAGAAGAAAAATATGCTTAGGAAGATGTCAAATTTTAGAAAAAGCCTCAAATTCAAGCTGAAATTAAGAGGTATTTATTCCTTATAGGCCTTTGGTCCCTTTTTCACCTCACAGAGTTAAATCTAAAATTTAACATATACAGACTATAATTTGTTTCATTTTTTACTAAGTTAGCTTTGTAGGTAATTAGCAGCACTTTTTCTTAGGTGAGCATTTACCACTTGAAGATGTGCACACTCATCTTCTCACTTACAACATGCCTGGTCATGGAGAATCCACCTTCATTTCATGTTCTTTTCTTGAGCCATGCTTTGAAGAAACGGTTACCATATCGGACATGAACAAGCCAATTGTACCTTTGTGAAGTGAAACAAATCCCATTTGGCTGTTTGTCTCTCTTCTACCCACAGCCGTGAGCTTGATGGTGATTAGCTCAGTAGCATCTCCTTTCCACAGGAAAGTAGGACAGCCATTGTCTTGGTCAGGATTCAGTTGCAGATGACAGAATCCATGCTAGCCAGTGAATGCAGCAGGGGATTTACTGTGCATCCTTGGGTGACTTCCAAAACTTTTGGTAGGGATGGAGGAACAGAGTCTAAGTTCAGCTTCCAGAAACACTTCCTAGAATCATCCATAGGCCTGGCCCATAGTAAGCAGGAAGGCACGAAAGTGGGATCTGCTCTCGTAACTGTGGGTTTCTGCCCCCTGACATCTCCATTGTCACACACGGTACCACATTGTACAAGCCCTGTGACTTTCCTCTCAACACTCAGAAGCCAGCAATAGAGTCCTGGGATTGCAGGGATAGCCACCACAGAAAGACCAGATACCTCTCTGGCTGTGTCTGCCAGTGGGAACACAGAAGCAGCCAAAGAAGGTGATGTTGTGTTTTGCTTTCCAGGTCTTGGATGAATATATCTGTCAAAACCACAAGATCATGTGCTAGAGCTGAGCTTCTTTCTGGCCTCTAACAAATAGGAAGGCAGGCGGGCATATTGCAAGGGGACTAGAGGGCAGTAGAGCAGAATGGGGCTGCACTTTTACTCTATCTGCTTTTTCTGCACCCACTGTCACTGGATTCTGCCCAGTCGCTGTATTGAAGGTGATTCTACCTGTGACTGGCTGTGCTTCTAAAACACCCTAACAGCTTGCTTCTTTTCACTTCAGATGCCTTTGATTTCTTACTGTGTGCCTTTCTACAATCGGTGTAGTATTTCTGAACTCCCATCTGTGATAATGAGAAAGGTAACAATGACTTGCTATGTTAGCAGAAGATCAAGTGAGCTAAAATGCATGTAAGCCCTTTCCCAGAGCTAAATACTAGTTCATTTCCCAGGTTAATGTAGATTTCTTTCTTTCCTCAGTGCATCTAGCTTTGCAGATTAATCCTGCTAGAACCAGGGCTGCATTTGGAATGAGCAGCCTTGTCTCAGCTTCTAGTGAAAAACATGAGCATAGAAATTATTCTGATACATACCAGGACTAGTATTGAATCAGATTTTTAAAGCTTAAAAGCTACAAGAACCATAAAGACCTGCTTTGCTTATTTTAACTTTTAACATCACTTTTAACATCTCATCACTTTATGCTCCTGAGGCTTAATTCAAAGAAAACCTAAAAAAATGTTGTGGTCCATTTTCTGGAGGTCTTAGTTTAGTGAACTGTGTTGGAAACCATGTTTCTTATCTCACCTTGCTCTTACCTTCATGCGTCCCAAAATGTAATAAAAGAGGTGCCACTTTCTGGGGGAAAAAGAATTCAGAGGAGAAAGACATTTTATAGTTTATTTATAGCCTCCCTTGTTTTTAGGAAGGGCTTGATACAAGACAGAAATCCTTAAATTGAGGCTTTTCTATCCATCAGCAATTGAAATGCATTAAAAATTACTTTTAGAAAAGAAGAAGTCCATTGCAGGCACTAAACACTGAGCTGGCTTGAAGGGGCTTCCTCGAGTAAGATACTCGAGAGACGGTGCTGTGTTGGCTGCCACTGCGCACAGCAGTCAAGAGGAATCATGCTGAAGACATGTCACCTATAAATTTAGGTTTACATAAGAGAGGGGGAAAAGTCTGTGCTTTGAGGCTATGGACTTCTGCTTCACACACCCACGATCTCCTTAGAGATGGAGATGTTTGAGGATGTCTGTACTAGTTGTCTGGAATATCTGCTAGCTTATATGCGAAAATTATGTCTAAGGTTGCTTTAACTGTGACATGAATTGAGTGGGTTTTTTTTTTTTTTCCATTCACATTTCTTTATTCTTCGTTTGTTTTTTTGAGACAGGGTTTCACAATGCAATTCAGGCTGGCCTTGAACTCACTTTGTAGCCCAGGCTGGCCTCAAACTCACAGCTATCCTCCTACCTCATCCTCCCAAGTGCTGGGATTACAGGGTGCAGCACCACGCTTGGCTTTATTCACATTTCAAAGCATGAGCTAATGTTTATAATTTCTGGGAGGTGAATGTGTGAATGTTGGTTGATTTTTTTTAACATTTTATGTGATTAAGTTGGCTTATTGAGAGGCGGAAGACCAGAGCTCAGTGAACGAGGTACTGCTTCATGCCAGGCTGGCTTAGCTGCTGGCCTGTGGAAACACACTTGAAACATGTGTTTCCAGCCTCCTAACATACTTTGAAGTTGGGCCACTCTGGTGCAGTTGCTCACTTGCATACCTGAGAAGAGGGGCAATGTCTTCTGCAGACTTCTCCCATAGTCCCAGAGCCAAGATGGCTTTTTTTTCTTTTTGAGACAGGATCTTGCTATGCAGTTCAGGCTGACCTTGAGCTCACTTTATAGCCCAGGCTGGTCTCAAACTTACAGTGATCCTGCTGCCTCAGCCTCCTGAGTGCTGAGTGCTGAGGTTACAGGCGTGTACCACCATACCTGGCAAGATGGCTTTTTTGTAACCAAAACTTTTTCTGAGTAAAACATTATAAAGTACCAAAATCCATATATGATTTAAAGAATAACAAAACTATTAACCATGTGCCAGCTTAGTCTGTGTGTGCTGTTACAACAGAATACCTGAGACATGCAATCTACCTAGAACAGATAACTTCTTCCTCACAGTTCAAGAGACTGGGAAATCCAAGGTCTGGGCGGCAGCAGGTGCATTGTCTGCTGAGGGTCCTGTCCCTGCTTCCACAGTGCAGCCTTTGAAAACTGTGTCCTCCGAAAGGCTGTGTCCCCACATGGCAGAGGGCAGAAGATAAGAAAGGACTAACTCCCGTTTATGAAGCCATTTTATAACATCATTGATCCATGACTTGAAACATGGCTCAAAAAGCCCCACTTCCCGAGAATGTTGCATTAGGAATTCAGCTTCCTACACATGGATTTGGGGCCCATGTTCAGGCTATAACATCAACCATGGAGTTTAAGAAATAGAATCTTGTCATACCTTAGAGGTCCCCTGAGGACCCTGCTCTCCTCCCTAGAAGTAACCCCTGTCCTGTTGTTTTCTTTTCTTTAAGTGTATATATTCTGTGTTCTACAAAATTCAAAATGTTCTGGGTCACTGGGCACATGCCTGTGATCTGAACTACATGGGAGACTGAGGCAGGAGGATTACAAGTTCCAGGCCAGCCTGGGAAGCTTAACAAGATCCTCTCTCAAAACAAAAAATAAAAAATGGCAGAGGATGTAGTTTAATGGTAGAGTATCCCCTAGTTTTGATCCCCAGTACTGCAAAAATAAATATACTCCAGATATTATTAAACATTAATTCATTTTGAATTTCACAGAATATAAAATCACATGTATTTTCTTCTCTGACTTACTACTTACAGGTGTTTTCTACTTTAATGCGTACAGCTGTTGTTCATTAACTTCTTTTTTCTTTTGGCATTACTGGGGATTAAATCCAGAAACTCCACACTGTATCCTTAGCACATTAAAATTTCCTTTTATTTCGATGTACTATATGTTTAGTAAAATAAATCAGACACACACACTTAAATATTACATGGTATCTCTTAACTCCAAAGTATAAATAATATAAAGAGCAAAACGAGAGATGGACGTTAGACGCGGAGGTAGATCTTTTGTAAATGGGAAGTGAATCTAGCCTAGTGGTGTAGGGTGCTAAGGTTTTTTTTTTGAGACAGCACCTTGCTATGTTGCCCAGGCTGGGCTCAAACTTGTGATCGTTCTGCCTCTGCCTCACAAAAATGCTGGGATTACAGGTGAGTGCCACTACACCCAGCTGTTCATTTAAAGTTGTGCCACATTCCATTTTATGAATATGTTAATTTGCCCCATCTATGTTGATAAGCAGTGATTAATATTTCCTTTTTCTCTACTTGTTAGGAAGTGATTCTCTCTGTCCTTTTAGTAGTTTCCCTATCTTAACATGCATACTTAGTCAATTTGTAGGTTGAATTAATCAGTATTTTTACCCTGCTCCTGAAAAAAGGAAAATGAAAACCAAATCTCAGAAGTCTCAGATGATATCCCTTGCAGTTTATAGTACTTTCTAATTGTTTAGTTCTATCCTTCTATAAACTAGGCATTGTGACTTTTTATACGGTCAGCAATTTAGCAGCAGTTTAGCAACACCCACAAGCCACGGAGTTGCCCAGTTTCTTTGTTCATTGTTCTGTCGTTCACATTTCAGACCTCCTGGTTTTGTTTTTCTGAAATTTTTTTCTTCCTCATTCCTGAGCAATAATGATGCAGGTTATAGAATTTGAAGTCAATAGCTATTTTTGTCAAAGGTATCATTCTTTATGATTGGCTGCCATGGTTCTTATCAAAATTGGCAGTTAGATTTTAAATTGTCATTTCTTTCTAATTTAGCTGCTTTTGCTTTTTTAAATTTTTCTTTGTATACAGCAGCCTCATTACGATATGTCTAGCTGTGGTTTATTTTTGTTTTTGTTTGTTTTGTTTGGGATTATTATTATTATTATTATTTGTTTATCCTTGGATTTGATCCTTCTGTTGGAAAAGTCATGGACATCATATCTTGACATATTGGAAAGACTTTTTCCCATTTTACTTAAACTCCTTCTGGAATTACTTATTCATTAGATCTCCCGTTTTATTTTTAACTTATTAAAAGAAGGAAAACATTAACAAGCAGACATCCATTTACAAAATAGCATAAGAACAATACAAGCAATACAGAGTTACAGACAAAGTGGTAGAAAACTAACAATGGTTGTTATATTACATATTGATATCTTCAAAGTGGTTTCTCAGGAAAGCAAATATAGACATGCAAGATTGATCAAATAATTAATCATTAACTGTTCCTTTCAGTAAAATGATAGAAGTCAGTAGTACAACTATGCTAGCTACCCTGTGTATACATATATACACAATTTCCCCCATTTTCTTTTCTCTTTTCCCTCATGCCAGTTGCTCTCCCATGTTTTTTAATGGATAATTTTCAACTCTGGGTTGTGGGACTGCATCAATCTTCTATATTAATAATTATTTCTTCAGCTATTTAGTTAGTCCATTGAATTTTTAATTAACATTTCTAGAAATTTTGTAACCTTTTCAGATCTGCTGTGCTCTTCATAGCCTGCATAGAACCAGACCCAACCCAAATGAGATACAGCATGGCTGTAAATTCAAAGGGTGTCCCCCTGGTGTTACCCATTGCCAAGATTTAGATGCCCGATCCCTCTGGACAGTGAGTTGGTTTCTTGTCCATCCTCACATTGAAGCGATGGCCTTTTATGATCCCAGCTTGCCATGAGGGTTGTTTGATGTTTCACCTTGGGGGGTCCTTGGCTTTGTCTCCACCAGCCAGCGCGCAGATGGAAGTTTGGCAAAGGATTTGAGTAGCTAGTTCTCCAAAAAAGAAATATAAGTGGCCCATAAACACATGCAAAGATGCTTAATATCATTAGCATTTAAGGAAATGCAAACTAAAACCACATTGAAATACCGCTTTTTACTCACTAGGGTGGCTGTAATTAAGGAGACAGATAATGAGTTCTGGCAAGCATGTGGAAAAATTGGAGCTCTCTATATTATTGTTGGAGTTGTAAAATGGTACAGATGCTGGAAAAACAACTTCAAGTTCTTCCAAAGGAAAAACAGTTACCATATGAGCCAGCAATTCCATTCTATGTATAGACCCAAGAGAATTTAATGAAACATTTACACACAAAAACTGTATGTGGATGTGCACGGCAGCATTATTTATAATAACCAAAAGGTAGAAACAATGCAGATATTCATTACCTGATGAATGAATAAGCAAAATGTGTTATTTCCATACAATGGAATATTATTTGGCTATAAAAAGAAATAGAGTACTAGTTCGGTTTGGCCTTTTCTGCACTCTCACTCAGCTCCTTAGCCTTTGCTATTGCTGGTCTCTAATATGCGCAAGAAAACCCACTTACCCTGAGCAATGAGGGTCAGGGCCCTTGGACAATGTGCCCTTACTTCCCGCTCTTTCTCTTTGCCGTCTTGTTTCATCTTCTCATCCTTCCTTTTCATATTACTCCTGCTGCACACCCTCCTGCTACTCTGCAGGGACACTCTCTCCGGCTCCTTCCTCTAGACTTCTATATCTTCCTGTGGGGAGCGTGGCACAGAACGGAGGCTCCTTGCCACACCTGGACCGAGCCCCTCAAAGGCAGGGGCTGCTATAAACTCCTGTCTGACTGCAGCGTGATTGTTGTTATTCTGCCTGTGCAATAGGAATGCTATGGCATCTCTCATCCCCCCATGGGCTAGAGAGGAAGGCTCAGATGGAGCCGCTCACTGCCTGTTGGCAGCTGGAGGATTCATCTGTGGCTGCCCGTGAACCTTTGCAAAAGTGTGTTACCTGAGTGCTGGGGAAGAAAAATGGATTTAGCTGTGGTCAGGCAGATCCGTACTTTTTAGAGAGTATACTGGAGTATACTGCCCATGTGGAGGACACGTAGGTCCTTTTCTTGTAACCGCTCTCATCAGCAGTCCCTGCAAAACGAGCACTGGACATGGCGCCTTCTGTGGCTTCTGCTATATAGCCACCCACTCCTCCTTCCAGGAGCCATCTGGCCGGTTGAGCTTGTATAGTGAGGCTCCCAGAACTTCCATGCAAAACCAAGGCCCGCCTTTTATACCTGCTGCTTTTTGCCCAGATGGGTGACATTCCCATGGTACTATTACCCAGTACTTTCTCTGCAGATATTTTTTAGTCTGTAAGAAGGGAGGGGAGGGGAGGGGAGGGGAGGGAAGAAACAGGGTCCATCCTGGCACAGGACACTGGTGTGCAGGAAGGCCCCACATGGGTGCTGGGAACTATAGACAGGGCAGCGCCATGGCTGTTGGTGCTGCAGGCTTGAGAGCCTTGATTATTGCTTTCTCTAGGGAATGGGGCTGCCCTGGTGACTGTTTTTGAGCATAAGAGTTGGTAGGACCCACCTTACATTGCTGAAACTTACAGGACTCTGTCTTGTCACTGTTACCACCCTAAATTGTGTTATTTTTCCTAATGAAAAGTCTGTTTCAGGGAAGCCTGTGGAATAGAAGTGATGCTGTCAGCAGCCCACTGCAAGCCTTTATACCATTGGAAAGTCAGAGTTAGTTGCCAATATGTAGAAGTCAGTTATAAGAAAGTCTAGATTTCCACGTTCTCTTGGATAATTGGATACATGTACGGCTCTGAGCCTACAATACTACAGTCTCTCATGGCAATAATTCTCTAGAGCCAAGAAGTAGTGCCCTCTGCGTGGAGGGGAGTTGGGCATGATGTGTGTTCGAGTGTTGTAACAAAAGACCGGGTAAGTGGCATAAGCTTGGGAAACCTGCTTCTCTCATTTGACAAAGTGCTTGTTGCCCGGGGCAGATATGGTGGCACCATCGTGTCAGAGACACAGACACCTCTGCCTTATTTTGTCTCTACTGAGTCTCTTCTGGTCTCAGATACTGTTTCATTTCTCACCGTCCTATGTGCTCCAGCCCGCTAGGGAGGGGAAGTAGAGCATGCATCATTTTAAGACCCAACCTGGAAGTTGCGTGCATCATTTCTTCTCACATCCTATTGGTCAGAACGTGGCCACTTTTAGCTCCAGAGGAAGCTGAGGAATTGTGATCTTCATCTGTGTGGCCATGAGAATTGCTAAAACCCACTTCTTACTAGAGAAGATGACATGGATAGTACAGACAACTTGTGGTACCTCAGTTCACAGCCTTGATTCATTCCATGATTCGGTTACAAACAGAGTTGGAGGAGAACCAGATCAAATTCAGTGGTTAGTCAATTCAGTGTTGACTGTATGGGGAAAATTGGTTCAATTCTCATCTAACTCGGTTTGTGACCAGAACAGTGGAGGGAATTGAATTTGTGAACTGAGGCACCAGTGTTCCCATGTCTGAGGCCAAAAGTCATTGCCTTTTGCTGCCTCATTCCTGACAAGTGTCACTCATTTCTGTTACCTACTTGGTCCCTGGAGACACTAGATGTTCCATTCTCATCTCTACCCAGATAATTTTCCGGTGATTTTATACCTGCTGTTGCTCTGTTTCAAATTCCCTTCCTCCCTTTCAGACCCAGCAAACTCTTTCCCAGGATAACTCAGCCCCCTGCTTCCCCTCCCAAACCGAGTGTTCTCTCTTTTGTTTACTTTTAGTGTACTTCCATTTCTATATTGACACAGCACTTGGTCCATAAACTAGTGACCAGTACCATTTACTAAGTGCTTGTTTCAGAGAAAGACACTTGCTAGAAGTTTTATGAACATTATTTTTAACATACCACTGTAAAATAGTGCATTAATCATGGTCTTTTCAATTATAGGTGATGGAAATTTGGCCAAACTAGCTGAAACAACACCAGAAAGGGAGCTAAGGTATCTGAGACGCTGGGGGCTGCAGTGTGGCAGGACTCAGCCTCTCTGTGTCTTTGTGCTGAGCTTTTGTCCGTGGAGACAGTACTTTCAGGCATTCTCTGTGAGATGACAAAAGCGCCACCCTCACAGTGACCGTTTCCACATGAAAAATACGTGAGTTTATTTCTTTATAGTGTTGCCTAAGTACTTGAGGAAGTCCCTGATTGACTTGGCCTGGGTCACATGGTCATTCCTGGTCTGGTCAGTGCGGTTAAGGACAAAGTGTTTTGACCACACTTGGGACATCCGATAAACCCTATTCATGTTACACTGAGGGGAAGGAAGGTCTCCAAGGAGGGATCAAACAGGCAAAAACATGCTTATTGCATTTGGAAATATCTTTGTCCCATTTTAAAAATAAGCCAGCTGGAGTAGAAAGAGAGTTGTGGTAAAGTTAGGTGATAATCAGGAAGTAGAGAATTGGGATTCAAGCAAGAGCTTTCTGATTCCAACTGTCTCTGACTTCACTGCACTTGACTTTCTGGAGCAAGTTCTCCTGGAATCTCTTATCTCTGCAAGGGAACAACTCTGAGGTTTGGTGCTGTTTTGTGTGGCAATCAAGGTGGAGACTTCCTATAGGTCTCTCCCACCAGGATGTTGTCTACGGGTTTGGCTGTAAGTTCTGTTTTCCCTGGAACACCTCCAGGGGTTATACCTGAGCATGTTTCCCTTAACTTGTTTCACAATAATGAAAGTGGGATGAGTCGGGCAGCAGCATTCTTCATTTCTCTTGGAACGTGTTGTTTAACTTAGCACATGCATTCTCATTTTGCCCAGAAGGGAGTAAAAACTGGTTCTTGGGTGGGAAGACAATGAAAAAAAACATACTCTCTTTATATGTATAAAGTGCACGTGTAACTATAGTACATAAGTAGATATGCAGTTTATCTGTGATACCAACATTCCTTTGGCAGACTATGGTGCAATGGACGCCATTTGAAAAGAATGACAGATTTCTGCTCCCAGTCTTACTGCCTCCAGTTGCCACCTTGTTTCCTTACTCTCCTTTACAGTGAGACTTATTGAAAGAGTTGCCTCTACCTCCTAATTCCTCTCATCTCATTCACTCTCGAACTCATTCCAATCAGTCTCATCACTGCTCCCCACCCAGTAGCTCTCACTGAGGTCACCAAGCTGTCTGCTTTGTCAAACCCAGTCATAAACTTCAGACCCTTATCTTCCTGAACCTCTGGAACACACTGACGCAGTGGACCACTCGCTCTTTCTTCAAATGTTTTCTCTTCTTGGCTTCAGGGTCATGGTCCTAAATTTGCTATCTCTTCTCTGTGTGTGCACCTCACTTGCTTTCCTGGTACCTTCTCCCCTTCTCACCTCTAAATATGGGAGTGCCAAGGCTCGGGCCTTCTTTCCTGTAGTGATCTAGAGTTACTGTAAAATCACTATTATAAAATTATGGTTATGTGTTAAACTTTCTGTCTGTGATTTCTAATCCTTCTCCACAGCTCACACCTGTCTTTCAAATCCCAGGTCACTGTCTCTTCTCTTGTGGCTCATGGGCAATTCAAGACCAGCAATTTTGGAGAATTATTGATACAGCTAACAAAATCCAGACTGTCTATAGGAAAAATGATCCAATTTTTCAAAAAAAACTCTAAGCCAGAGAAAGGGAAGGAATTATGGAAGAAAACCATATGGATTAAAAGAGACAAGAGATAAATGTCTGTTCTAATATATAGGCTTTATTTAGATACTGATTCCACAAGTAAATGGTAGAATAATATGAGATGATCAGAAACTTTTTATGGACTAGGTATTTCATACTAAGTAATATTATTTTAAGTGTGATGATGGCTATTTGGTTATATTAGAGAAATTTTTGAGAAAACCGAATGACAACACTTCTTACTGCCTGCAATTTTATCACCCTTAGCCAAACTAACATCCTCTCATCTTATTTTTTTTTACAATTTCATTTTAACTGTTCTTCCTACTTCTACCTGGTCTGTTCCCAATGCAGCAACCAGAGAGATCCTGGTAAGATGTGCCATATTATGCTGCTTCCCATCTCATATGGAGGTGGTAATAGGCAAAGTCTCTCCCAACTACAGGATTCCTGAGATCCTCCTGTAGCTGTCTGACTTCATGTCCTTGTCTGCTGGGTACCATCTTTTCTTTATCCTTTTATTGATGAACACCTGTCTTGGGTATTGTGAATTGTGTAACATGGCTTTTTTCATGGAGGAGATGTCCAGAAAGATTCATTTAGAGGTTGGGGGTACTAATGACAACCACCCAAGCCCGAGGGCAACAGTGGTTATTTAGTACTTGGTATTACACTTGTTAGTAAGTTACATTTTTATTTCCTCTTTTCCCATCTGGGACAGTCTGTGTTTCACGTACAACATCTACATGCCTTAGGCCAAAACTCTGGAGTTGGCTTTCATTGGGGAAAAGCCATTTGGGTGTTTTGTTTTGTGTTTTTTCAGGCAGAGCCACTATCTGCTGAGCTCTTGCTAAGCAGCTTGTATTCTCGTCTCTGGTTCTCTGGGGAACCACAGCAGGCATCTGACAGAGGGCACTGCCTTGCAGACAAGGCCAAATTGGGCATGTGTGAAGTAGCTGAGTGTTTTTCCCTACTGCACTGTGCTGAGGTGCCATCATGTGGAGCATTTACATTTCGGGCTGGGCAGTTGACTGTCAGTGGGTTGGTCCCCCATGGCAGAACATACGTCTTCTCTGGCTCTCAGGTCTTACCTTGACACCCAAAACATCTTCAGCTTGTTTCATTCACACACACACACACACACACACACACACACACACACTTTGAAAAATGAGATGCCAAGGAGGATCTGACAGGAATAAGGAAGAAAGAGAGTGGCAGTCCGCACAGAGTCAAGTATGCTCTAGGATTAGGGTTGGAAAGCAACGCTTAGTTTGAAGTATGTTTACTATCTTTCTTGAAACTCCATTTCTAAGTATTTATTGCTCACTTCTTTCAAAAAAGGACTTGAAGTACTATAGCATTATGAGTATGCATGAAGCTAAACACAACGTATATTCTTTGACTTAATAAAATAGAAATGAAAGACATCATGCTTAAGAGAGCAAGGGAAGCAGGTGAGTGGGCCTGAGGGCCTGTCAGGTCAGGCCTGGGAGGGAGAATAATCCGTGGCAGGTGCTCTCTCCAGTCACAGTGGAAGGACGGTGGTGGGTGGTGGGTGGCGGGCGGTGGGTGGCATGCTTGATCCCTCACCCTGGCCTCAAGTCTTACCACATTTTGCATTGTTATTGCTGACTTTTTCCCCTTTAGTTGTCATATTGTGCTTTTTATTAAAAAATCCAAGCAGCTGGTTATATAACATTGTATTAAAAATGGACAGTGGGCTTTTAGTAGATATTCAAAATAACTCTTGTCCTTCTCCACCACTGCCAGTGATCATAGCTCACAGATAGTATGAATGATGTTCATCTTAACTCTAGTACCTGGAAGCAAAAATATTTCACTCAGTAAATTAATGGTGACCCAGGTCTCCTTACTAGAAAGGAAGAGGTGTGTCAATTATTTGAGGAAAGGTTTTTTTTCCTGGTTCTATTTTGGGAGTTCTTTTGTGTATACAGTTAGATCAGGAAAGTCTAGAGTTGTCCTATACTTTGTTTTCAAGAAAACTTGGGAGAAATGCAAACACAGGATTGACTGTGGCCAGTTGTTCTAAGGAGGAAAGTTGAAGCTAACACTAGATGCCGGTTTGTTGGGGGAGTCTCAGGGGCCCCAGCTGCTGCCAGCTGTGTGCCAGCCTGCTCTTCAACTGACTGGGCCCAAACAGATGCAGGTCCTGGAAGTAGGGTGGGGAACATAACCTGAATGTTATTGCTTGGAGGGCAGCTGGTTTGAGGTTATGTAACATCATAGTAAAAATGCAAGCTGCTTGCATAGAATTGTACCTATGGATATACCACACCAAAAATAATAAGTATATGTAAAAATGAGTGAAATCCTCATAAACTCTCTAGACTAGTTAAGTGTATTATACCCATATCAGTTTCTTGGTTTTAATAAAGTATTACAGTTATGTAAGATGCTTCTATTGGGAGGAGCTGGGTGATGGGTATATAAGATCTCTCTCACTATTTTTGCAACTTTTTATGAGTCTATAATTAATTCAAAATGCAAATTTTTTTTGTTTTTGTTCTAAAGCAGAGCTTTGGCAACAGAGCAGGATTCAATTCCATGCTTCCCTTGCTGAGTGGTGACTTTGTTCTCTTAACACTTATCATGATTAACTACATACAGTCATGTGTTGCTTAAGGAAAGGGCTGGCTACCTTCTGACAAATACATTGTTAGGTCATTTCATCACTGTGCGAACATTCTGGAGTGCACTTACACAAGCCCTGAGTGTGCAGCCAACACACCTGGGGTGTGTGGTATTTAAGGTACAGCCTGTGCTGCCAGCATCATGACGGAAAAACTGTGAGGTTAAGTTAAGCACAAGAAGAGATGAGGCAATTGAGATGCAGTAAACACAAGACGTTTGAATCAGCTACCAGCATAACACAGCATACTGTTTTACAGTAGTTTTTAACAGATGGAATATGCCATAAAATAATGATGAAAAGCATAGTGCATACAACAACTAGAAACATAGGAATTTATTTTCATTATCAATTATTATGTACAGTACAAAACCATACGTGCTGTCCTTTGATGTGATGGGCAATACAGTAAGTTTATTTAGGTGAGCATCACCACAGACCCGTGAGTAAGGCATTGCACTTGGACATCATGACAGCTATGATGTCACCTCTCTGCTGTCTTAGGGAACCACTGTCACATTTGCAGTTCTTTGTTAACTGAAATGCCTTTATGCCCTGCATGACTGTATTTGGACTTTGCCTTGCTCCACCAGGGAAATAGAAAGTCCTTCAAAGCTGAAGCTGTGTCTCTGTTGTTTACTGCTAAATTTCCCAACTTCTAGCGTAGTACCTGGCACCCATTTTTGAAAGGAGGAGTAATTGTGGGCACAGGTGACTTAACCCCTCTGAACCTGTCCTGTCCTTGCTACAGAGAGGACAATATCATCTCCTCAAGGCACGGGAGCAATAACTATGCAAGGCAGGTAACATTGAGCACTGCTAGAAAGCAAGTGCTCAACTGCAGGAGTAGGCAAACTTCGCCTGTCAAGGGCTGGGTAGCGATTCCTCAGGCTGTGTGGGCCACACAATCTCTGTTGCAACTGTTCACCTCTGCCATGGAGCAGGAGGGCAACTATGTGGAATATATGAATGGACAAGTATGGCTCATTTAATTATGAAACCACATTTTAAAATTTTCAAATCTTTAAAATTAAAAATGAAGACTAGGCATGCTGGCACACTCCTATAATCCCAGCACTTGGGAAGCTGAGGCAGGAGGATCATCATGAGTTCGAGTGGTCTGTGTGTGACCCTTGGGCCACTGTTGACTTAACGTATTAGGCAGTGCCATCCTGTTGGGAAAACAGGTACAGTATGGCAGACCCCCCTTGCCCACAGTTCCCTGTCTGTGATAAATGCACTACAATAAGATGTTTTGAGAGAACAGACAGTATTCATGTAACTTCTGTTATATTGTTATGATTGTTCTATTATTATTAGATTTGTTAATCTCTTGTTATTCCTAATTCATAAATTAAGTTTAACCATAGGTATATGTAGCAGAAAACCATAATAGGTTTGGTACTATCCATGCTTTCAATGTCCTTTGGGAGTCTTGGACCATATCTCTTGTGGATAGAGTGACCACTGTACTTTGGTGGCAGTTCCAGCAGCCCCCACAAAAGTGGGTCTGCACACTGGGTTTCTCTTTGAACTGGGAAGAGACTGGCCCTGAAACTTAAGTAAAGCCTGCCTATATTTTTCTCAGGAAGCTTTGTAGGATTGGCGTCTTCCCCATATACAGCTGTGGCAGAAATGCGCTCAGTTCTGGGCACCTTTCTCTAGTGTTTTCCAAGTAAATTTGTCTAGGGGAGAAGCCAGGTCAATTTGGGCTCAAACTCTGACTGTTTGGCTTTTCCAGCCTGACTTTGGGCAGGATCCTCGAGCCCTCTGAAACTCGGTTTCCTCCACCTTATTAAAGTTGAAAATGGTAACATGGATTTGAGTCTTGTTTGTAGCTATGTCACTGCTTTTGTTTTGAGCTAGCTAATATCTGTCATACTCCTTTTTCTGCCTAAGGTCATTGTTGGGCACAGTGCATTGGGAGATCACCATGAGGACTAAAAGGCAACAATATATTGAGCCTGGCACTTGACCACCATTTCTACTGGTCACCTTCTATAATGTTTACATCTAGATGAAGTGAGATTGTCTCCGTTCCTTCAGACCAATACAGCCTCTTGGTTTGAAGTTTTACTTCATGGGTTTGTTGTTGTTGTTGTTGGTTTCTGTCTTTATCAGAATTAGTGTGACCCAAAGGTCATACTAAAGTTTTACTTAAAACCTCTAGTTGTTTTCTCCCTAAACAGATTGGAGACAATCATGATAGTATGCTTATTTTTAAAAATATTGAAACTCTTCAACAGTTAATACTATTAAACTATTTCTTGGTGAATTATTTTTGTATTTTAGAAAACAGTTCTTTGAATAAAAATACATACTATTGCATGTATCTCCCTAACCTTATGGAGATTAGCAGATCAAAAAAGATGGTGAAAGATGCATTCATTCAGACTCTGATTGTGAGAAGGAGGCATGAAAATTATCTGGAGACTGTTAGTAAGATTATAGGGGAACCCATCAAAGAATCTGCAGGAACTTTCACCTGCCCACTGGCCACAAAGCAGTGTTCTGTGCTTGGAAGTTTTGGCAAGAAGATTCTTTTTTTTTTTTTTTTTTAATTTTATTTTAAAGACAAAAGAATGGAGACATAAGAGCCAGAAAAGCCATAAACAATACAGAAAATACAAAGTTATACAGAATATAGTAGGGAATTAGAACTGGATGTTGTATTACATAGTTATCTTCACATTAGTTAACACAAAAACATTAAAGGAAATACCAAATTATAGAGCATATAGTAGGGAATTTGCACTGGATGCTGTATAATATAAAGTTATCTTCATTTCTGCTAGTACAAAAACGACTGAGGAAATACAGAATTATAGAGAACATAGAAGGGAATTAGCTCTGGATGCTGTCCTACATAATGTTACCTTCATCTTTGTTACTCAGGTTACACAGATGATGGCCCTTTTGATCAGTTCGTTTTTTCT
>PVLD010008565.1:0-83087 GCA_004027595.1 Dinomys branickii
GAGGATTAATTGTCTGACTAAATTTGCATGTCTGTATATGGGTTCATATATTTACACTTCGAAGATACCAATGGATAAAGCAATAACCACTGTTGAGACCATGTCACCTTGTCTATAGATTAGTTGTGATTGTACTATTTTTTATGCTAATTGGTGTCTGTTTGTTAATATGTTTTTGTACTTTTATTTTTTTTTAAATTAAAAAAAAAAAAAAGGAGTGGTGACAGTGGACCTCCTTGTCTTGTTCCTGATTTTAAAGTAAAGCCTTTCAGTTTGTGTCCATTTAGGATGATTTTGGCTGTTGGTTTGTCATGATAGCTTTGATCAGGTTGAGGTAAAGACCATCTATTCCTATTTTCTGTAGAGCTTTTATCACAAATGCATGTTGGACTTTGTTGAAAGCTTTTTCCGCATCTGTTGAGATGGTCATGTGGTTTTTGTCTTTGGCTCTGTTGATATGGTGTACAACACTAATTGATTTGCAAATATTGAACCATCCCTGCATTCCTGGAATGAGTCCAACTTTGTTGTGGTATATTATTTTCTTGACGATTTGCTGCATTCTATTTGCTAGCATTTTATTGAGTATCTTTGCATCTATGTTCATTAGGGAGTTTGGTCTGTAGTTCTCCTTCTTGGTTGAATATTTCTCTGGTTTGGATATGAGTATAATACTTGCCTCCAGAAATGAGTCAGGGAGAATTGCTTCCTTTTCAATTTCATTGAAGAGATTGAGGAGTGCTGGCATTAAATCTTTTCTAAATGTTTCATAGAACTCTGCTGTGAATCCATCAGGGCCTGGGCTTTTCTTTGTTGGTAAGTTTTTAATGACATTCTCAATCTTATTAATTGATATTGGGTTGCTCAGGATTTTTTTATCTTCCTGATTCAATTTTGGTAATTCATACATTTCTAGGAATCTGTCCATTTTTTCTGAGTTTTCTATCCTATAGGGGTAAAGATTTTCAAAGTAGATATTAATGATCTTTTGAATTTCTGTGGGTTCTGTAGTGATTTCATCCTATTCATTCCTTATTGCATGTATTTGAGTTCTTTTTTTGATAAGGTTGGCTAGGGGTTTATCAATTTTATTTATTCTTTCAAAGAACCAACTCTTTGATTCATTTATTTTTTGTAAGATTTTCTTCATTTCAATTGCATTAATTTCTGCCCTGATCTTTATAATCTCCTCCCTTCTTTGGGCTTTGGGCTTCACTTCTTCTTTTTCTAAATGTTTGAGGTGCAGCATTAGGCTATTTATTTGTTCTCGGTCTGTTTTCCTTATGCGTGACATCACCACTATGAGTTTCCCTCTGAGGATTGCTTTCATTGCATCCCACAGATTCCGGTAAGTTGCATCTACATTTTCAATTGTTTGTAGGTATTTTTAAATTTCTTTAATTTCCTCTGTGACCCATTGGTCGTTCAGGAGGTTGTTGTTTAATTTCCAAGTGTTTATGGAGTTTTTGGAGTTACCTTTGTTTTTAATTTCCAATTTCATTGCACTGTGGTCAGATAATATGCATGGGATAATTTCGATTCCTTTGCATTTAGGTAGGTATGCTCTATGGGCTAGAATGTGGTCTATTTTAGAGAAAGTCCCATGTGCAGCTTAGAAAAATGTGTATTCTGATATTGTGGGTTGGAACACTGTACACATCTAGTAAGTCGATTTGTTTGCAGCATTGGTTCAGATCTGTTATTTCTTTGCTGATTTTTTGTCCAATGACCTATCTCTTTGTGTGAAAGGGATGTTGAGGTCCTCTATTACAATAGTGTTATTACTTATATGGGTTTTCCTATCTGTTAAGATTTGTCTTATGTAGTTTGGTGCTCCAGTATTTGTTGCATACATGTTTACGATTGTTATCTCATCCTCTTGCAGTTTCCCTGAACAGTATACAATGACCTTCTTTATCTCTTATGATTGTTCTTGGTTTGAAGTTTACATTGTCTGCAAACATAATAGCTACATCTGCTTTTTTCTGGGTTCCTGTTTCATAGAGGATTGTTTTCCAACCTTTCACTTTCAGTCTATGGATTACTTTTTGAGTAAAATGTGTTTTCTGTACACAGCATATGTTGGATTTTGTTTCTTAATCCACTCTGCCAGCCTGTTTCTTTTGACTGGTGAATTGAGGCCATTTACATTTATGGTTATAACTGATATGTGTTGGCTGATCATTGTCATGTTATTTACTTACTGTTGGTTTCTTACTTTTTGTACCTGTTTGCTTGCTTGCTCTTCTTGAGGCTTTTCTATTGTTGTTCTTGAAATTTTGGTCATTTTCTTCTCTGTCTAGAATGTCTTTTAGTACTTCTTTTAAGGATGGTTTGGCACTCATGAAGTTCTTCAGTTGCTCTTTGTCGTGGAAATATTTTATTTGTCTGTTAAACTTGAAGGATAGTTTGGCAGAATACATCAATTTTGGTTGGAAGTTATTTTGTCTTAGGACCTGTAATACTTCACTCCAAGCTCTTGATTGGATGGTTTGAGAAGTCTGCTGTGATTCTGATGGGCTTTCCTTTATATGTAATCTGTTTCTTTTCTCTAGCAGCTTTTAATATTCTATTCTTTTGCTAGAGATCTGGGATCTTGATTATTATATGTCTGGATGTAGTTTTATTATGGTTATTACTAGTAGGAGTTCTATATGCCTTAATATTTGTATCTCACATTCTGTTTCCACGCTTGGGAAATTTTCTGCTATTATTTCTGCAAATATTCTTTTTATGTCATTTGTTTTGCCTCCTGCTGTTTCATTGACTCCTATTACTTGGACATTATTTCTCTTTGCCTCTCCTTGCAGCTGTTGAATTGATTTTTCCTGGATCCTTGTTGATTTTAAAAGATGGTTCCTTTCACAATCACTAGCTCCCATGCTGTCTTCAAGATTTAAAATTCTATCTTTGGCTTCATTTAAGCAGCTTTGCAAGCTTTCAGTGGAAGTTTTGATTTCCTGAAAATACATTTGAATCTGTTTCATGTGTTCTAATTCATTCCTATATTGCTCATGTAACATTTCCTTCCATTGCCTGTTCATCTATTTTTTTAATCTGTTTCTTCTCTAGATATGCAGAGCATTTCTTTCATTATTATTGTCATTTCATTTTTTGCCTGAGAGATTATGTCTGATATTATCTCTTCTATGTCCTGGTGGAGTTGTTACCTTATTTCCATTGTAATCATTTCAGCAACTTCAGGTGTGTATTTACCAAGTTTTCCTATGTCATTGTCTCCCGGACTTTTTCTGAGTGGGGTGGAGTTCTGAGATTGTGTTTTAGCCCTTTGCCTTGTCATATTTGATGCTGGAGGCAGAATGTTCAGTCTCCCTCTTCTCTGGCCATTCAGCAAAGGTCACTAGTGTTCCTGGTTTTCCCAGTGGTCAGGCCTGCCCCTCAGTGTCCACTGAGATGCGCTGCTTAGTCTGGGATCTTCCGGCAAATCGTGAAGTGTACCTAGTTCTCCCAGGTCTCAGATGTGAACTTTGATGGCAGCTGATGGCAGTCTGATCCAGCAACCCCTCACAGTTCAGGGCATGTGTATGAACCAGAATCCGGTTGCACTGGTCGTGCAATCCCAGACCAATGGTCCTGTGACCCCAGGCAGTTCAGGATACACGCAAAACCCAGACACGAACTGCAGGGTCAATAGTTTGTGGACTACCTGATTCTGTGTGTCCAGTCAGTTCAGACCATGCATAGGAGCCAGACATGGGCTGCACCAACAGTGATCACGGACTGCTTGTGTATGCGACCTCCAGAAGGTCAGGGTGCAAGTGAAGCTCAGACCCCAACCACAGTACCAGCAGCTCGTGGAGTGCTCACTGCCGATCCTCACTCAGCGCTGGGCACGTGCAGGGAGGGCCCACACGTGAACCCTGGTGAGAGCAGTGCACAGCCCTTCTGGGTGAGGATCTCCAGACTAAAAAGCTTCTGTACAGCAAAAGAATCAATCAGCATAGTTAAGAGACAACCTACAGAATGGAAAAAAATTTGCCAGCTGCTCCTCAGACAGAGAACTAATATATAGAATATATAAAAAACTGAAAACATTAAACTATCTAAATTAAAGATCCAGTCAAGAAATGAGCAAGAGAAATGAACAGATACTTCACAGAAGAAGAAATACAAATGGCCAACAAATATAATATTCAGCATCTCCAGCTATTAGAAAAATGCAAATAAAGACAGTGCTAAGATTCCATCTTACTCTGGAAAGAATGGCAATCATTGGGAAATCAAACAATAAGAAACACTGGTGTGACTTCTACATTGTTTGTGGGGATGCAAACTAGTGCCACCGTTATGGAAATCAGTATGGAGATTTCTCAAAGAACTGAAATGAGAAATTCCATATGACCCAGCTAACCCCCTCCTGGGCATTATCACCAAAGAGCTTAAGTCAGCAAAGTAGAGCTATACATGCATACCAATGTTTGGGGCAGTGCCATTCATGATAGCTAAATCTTGGAAGCAGCCTGTGTAACTCTTCATTGCCAACTGGACAAGGAAAATGTGCTATCTATATATAATACAACGCTATTTAGCTATAAAGAGTGACACATTTGAGACTTTTGAAGGAAAATGGATGCACCTGGAAAATATAATATTGAGTGAAATAAATCCAAATATTGCCTCCCTGTGGATAAGCTTAAATACTACGTGGTATCTCTCATCTGAGTGAGGCAGAGTAGAAACAAAAAATGACAAGAGATGAACAGAAAGGGGTAAGAGGACAGACCTTCTGCAACAGGGAAGTGGCCCAAGGGAGCAAGGGTGAAAGGTGAGGAGAGGGGAAGAAGAAATGCGAGGAACAAAGATGTGCTGTATGCAGGAGCCTAATAGCCCCAATTTACACAGACACTATGTGATACAGCATGAGCTTAGAGAAATAATATCAGCAAGCATGGAAAAGAGATAGGGAAACCAGTGGGGGAGGAGGCGGGGAGGCAAAGGAAAGGTGTGAAGAAAGCAACAAGCTGTAGTGTGTACACATAGCCACTCCCGAAATGACTGTAAACTGCATAAATTGCAAACAAGTACTAAAAAAAGGAATTGAAGAAACATGAATAGTACCCTGGGAGGTGGCACACATGTGTAATTCCAGCACTCTGGGAGGCTCAGGCAGGAGAGTTGCAAGTTTGAACCCACCTTGGGCAACTTAGTAAGACTCTCAAAATAAAAAATAGAAAAAGGGCTGGAGATGTAGCCAATGCAAAAGCCCTGGGTCTCTAGTATCACAAAAGAAGAAAAGAAATAGGAAATATTAGAAAAGAAAAGTGAGTAGCCTGGAAAGAAAAGAATGACAATACATACACTTTTACATAGGATATATAAGTAGAGTATAAGTCAGAAACTTAAAATACAACCTTTGGACTCAGTGGTAGATATAGGCCCAGCATGTATGTGTGCCTGGCACTAAAGCACCAAAACAAGAGCATTTTTAAAAATGGGGAGGAAACTTTGTTAAGGCTTGTGTCTAGGTGTCCCCCCAGGCCTCAAGTAGTCCTGGGTGGGGTTTGTTCAAAGACTCTGAATCTAGAGTATGTGGTTAATTCATGGTGCAATGCTAGGATTAAGAGCATTACGATTAAAGGTTAGTGATTAGTAAATCAGTCCCTTGAGGACTCGGCCCCACCCTCATCCCAGCAGCGTGGATACAGAACAAGGGACAGAAAGAGGATTGGCTTGTTCCTTGCTTATTTTGCTACCTTCTGCTTGACGTGAACTGTTTCTCTTCCGTGATGCCTATGTGCCAAGCCACCCTGCCTTGGAGTCAGCTGTTGGACTGAAACCTCTACAAACTGTGAACTAAATGAAGCTTTCCTCGTTTACCTTTCATGTCCAGTATTTTGTCTCAGCAATGAGAAAAGTAAGACAGAATTCAGTAGTAACTTCACAAAGGAGAATATTAAAAATGACCATAAAGAACATGAAAGAGTGCTGAACATCATGAGTCCTCAGGAAAAGTAAAAGAAAAATCACTGGGCTGGGGATATAGCTCAGTGGAATAAGCGCTTGCCTAGCAAGCGCAGGGTCCTGAGTTCGATCCCCAGTACCGCAAAAAAAAAAAAAAAAAAAATCACAATGAGATACCAACACTCAATGATCCAGGGTATGGAACAAGTACTTTCCTTCAGAGAAGCCTGGAGTATGGTTGAAAACTGCTACCATATCCAACTTTTTAATAACTTTATCTTTGAACTTGTATTTTGCATAGAAGTTCAACAAGACAGTAAAGTTTAAACACAAACACAGGAAAATGCATCTCTGTGTGTGTAAACAGTACCTTGCTGTCCTCTTACAGCATTATCTTCTACAGCTTCCATAACACACCTAATTTATTTTGGATTTGATTTTCACTGAACTTTGATGCACTATGAGTACACTGCAATTTAGTGCTCATATTTTGTATCAACACATCTTCAGCTGAGAAGGTTCAGTAACAGACCCAAGAAGCCATACTTTCTGTTTGAACCAGACTTGCCTTCTGTGTCTATAGATTTACCTCTTCGGAACATTTGCTATAAATGTAATTGCACAATATATAGTCTCCTCTGACTGGATTCTTTTATTTAATGTAATGTTTTTGAGTTTCATCCATGTTATAGCACATATCAATACTTCATTTCTTTGTATTGTGATAAAATACATAGAAGATTTATTTTAACTATTTAAAATATATAATTCAGTGGCACTGAGTGTATTCACAGTACTGGTTAACTTTCACCTCTGTCCATTTCCATAACTATTCATCATCCCACACAGAAACTATATCCACTAAACACAATCCCCCGGCTTCGCCTCCCCCTAGTTCCTGGTAGCATCTAGTATACTTCCTGCTTCTGTGTACGTGCCTATTAATAGGATTTCATTCCTTTTTAATGATTGAATAGTGTTTTATAAGAGATACTACTTTAAAAAATCCATTCTTCTGTTGATGGATACTTGTGTTGTTTCCACCTTTGGGTTTTTGTGACTAATGATGTGATGCTCTTTGCTGTAAATATGTTTGTTTGAGTCCTTACTTTCAACACTTTTGAATATAACCCAGGAGTGGAATTATGGGCTCCTATGATATGTTGGTGTTTTAACTTCATTTTTACGTATTTATGTGATGTTGGAGATTGAACACAGGGACTCTTCACTGAGCTGTATCTGCAGCATTTTATTTTTAATTTTGAGACAGAGTCTCATAAATTGCTGAGTTGCCCAGGTTGGGCTCAAAGTTATGATCCTCCTGCCTCAGCCTCCCAGAGTACTGGGCTTATAGGCATTCATCTTCATGCCAAGCTTTAATGTTTAACTCTTTGAGGAATTGTCAGACTGTTGTCCTCAGGAAACACACCACTGTATATTCCTACCAGTAATTCATGAGGGATACAGTTTCTCCATTTCACTTCATTACATTTTATGTGTAATAAAATATTTTAAAGAAAAAAACTTTGTATATTAGTATTTTAACAGCAACATTATTTCTGCTTTTTAAACAAGAGGCCCAGATTTTTGTTTTACAGTGGACCCCATAAACTATGTCACTTGTCCTAACTACTAGTATGGTAAAAATTAAAAAGATTGACAACAAAAGCTGCTGTTGAGGATCTGGAATACCCGGATACTCACACATTGTTGGTAAGAGTACCAAGTGGTACAGCCGTTTTGAAAACTGCTCTGTTAAGTTTTTATGAAGTTAAATAAACATTTATCATATGATCTAAGAGAAAGATAAACATGGATAAAAATGACAGTTGTTATAAATTTTAAAAGATTAACTTGAAAACTATTTGGAATGTAGAAACCAATGAACAGAGTTAAATCCATAGACTGGGTGGGTATGAAGGGTGAAGGAAGGATAGAAAGAGGAAAATGCCATGTTTTCGTTTTGGTGGTTTGGTTCTTGTTTAAGTGGATGAATGGTCCACCGTCAGTTGTGAAATAATGAAGACAAAGCCATGGAGGAGAAGAGGCTTCAATGGTGGCTTTTATTTTTAACATGGTGATCTTGAAATGTATCAGCCCCCGTCCTTGTAGTTCATATTCTTATCTTTTCCCTACACCTTCCCAAATGGATGACCCAATTCCTATCATTTTTTTTTCCACCTAAAGTGTCACTGGGTAATTTTAGCCTCTCTTGTAAGCCTGTGCTGTAAAAGCAATCTCCTAGCATTCTGCTTATTTCACCCAGGTACCCAACTATAATTTCACCTACATGCTTTGGACTGGTAGTTCTCATCAACCATGAGACATTATACATTCAATTGTTTTCATTTTGTTCTTATGTCAAGTGCTCTATTTAGCAGTATCTCTCAAGACAATCGAGTTTGTGTTTTCACTTTCTGAAATTTAAACAATAAAATTTTATATAGTATTTGTTATTAACTTGTAGATATATAGGCAACAATGAATTTAAATAATAAAAAGGCTGATGTCTTCTAACTTAGTTCTGGAGAGCAGAAGCATTACAGTATATATCCCAGGAAAGAAGTTTGGGGATGATAGAGATCAACAAATGACTTTTCCAGTTCAGTGCAGTTTTTGGTCTTTTGTTGATATGGATTCATCTTCAAGGAGAAATGTACAGAAAACCAACACTCTAATTGGTCAGATGGTAATGTACATATTTATGTTATTAAAATATTCAGGGAACTTAGTCACAAATTTTAGTATGTCTTTTTAATTTTTTGTTATTAACCCATTTCTATGTTAAGTACTATAACTAGTGATTCAGTTGTTTAAATTTGTGTGTGTGTGTGTGTGTGTGTGTGTGTGTGTGTGTGTGTGTGTTGCTAAGAGCAAACCCAGGGCCTTGACCATGCTAGGCAAGTGCTTTACAACTGAGGTACATTCCCAAAGTTTTTAATGCTTTTTGGTTATGCAAATAAGATGTCTACTCAATAGAAATTTCTATTTGAGTCAATAGTTGGAAGTCTTTAAAATGTGTAAAACAATATTAAGTAAAATCTTTCTAAAAAGAAATTGCTGTCCACAAGTCTCTAGGCCATTGAAAAATTAGTTTAAATTTTAATAATAATAAAATGTTGATACTTCTCAATCTTGTACTCATGCAGTATGGTTAACAAGTAATTAAATAGGTTATATATGTCACGTTAAGTTTGTAATTAATTTTTCCTAATTGTTCAAGGCTTACTGCTTACCTGTTACATTTTGGTTTGATGTAGAATTGCAGTTTGATTCCAGCTAACTTTGTGGAAGCATTTGGATTATTGATTAACTGCAACGAATCTTCTTCTTGCCACCCTCTTCTTCCAACTGTGCAACATACCTTAAAGAAAGCCACTGACCCTCAGGGGGTACTTAATTTAGCTTCTAAACAGTTCACTACAGAAGACTTTGAAAAGGTAAAAGTAGATAAGATGATTACCCAAATTTCTTGTCTTACTATTTCTCAATTTAAATAGAAATGTCTTTAACCACGCATTTTTCTTCATTTAGGATTCTTTTACTCCAATTTCCAGGTTTTAAACGTTTTAAGAACATTTTCTAGAAATTATTTGGAATGATAATTTAACAACTGTGTAAGAAAATGGATATTAAAATGTTGAATTTATTCTTTGTACCACTGTCCAAATTACTGTAGCTCAAAGAACCTCAATGAAGAGAAAAACAAAATAGAGTATTCTTATAGAAAATAATAGGTTGTATAAATATAAAATTATTTAAATTTTACAAATGATTCAAAGGAATTTCCTTTTTAAGAATGCCCTCTATCTTACTTTTCCAGTTGCTGAGACAAGATACCTGACACCAAAAGTTAAAGGAGAAAAGTTTTATTTTGGCTCACAGATTGTAGGGGTTTTAGTCCATAGTTAGCTGGCTCCAAGGCAAGAGGCCTGGCAGGGGAGCATGGCATAGGAGAAACCACCCATGGCAAAACTTAGGGCTTCTGATATTATTGGTAGTATTTACTATACAGTTAATAGGGCTCGAGAGAATTGTGGACTGTAAGGAGAGTAATGACAGGATGCACCCAATCCAGAACGTGCCCAACCCAGTATATATATATATATATATATATATATATAATATTTAGAATATAAATATTAAGCTGAATGTGGGAGCACACACTTATAATCCTAGCACTTTGAGAGGCTGAGGTAGGTGGATCAAATATTTAAATATGGTTTAAAGTGCTCACTGACTGCAAAAAGGGCCCATATATTTACTAAATTTTTAACATATGAAACTTTAGAAAATAACCCCAGCCTGGGAAATTTAGCAATTTAGTGAGACCCTGACTCAAAATAAAAACCAGCAGTGTGGGAAGCTGAAGCAGGAGGATTGCAAGTTTGAGCCCAGCCTGGAAATTTAGGGGCTTAGCAAGATGCAGTCTGAAAATAAAAAAATAAAAGGGCTTGTCATGTAGCTCAGTGAGCATTCTGGGAGAAGAATGCAGTGAGATGAATCCAGCAGATAAATAGATAGACAGATAGATAGATAGATAGATGAACCCAAAAAATATATACACACATATACAGATTCTACCAAAAAATGTATACACACACACTTCTGAAAAGAAAATCTTGTATAAATATCTGTTATGGTTGATACATTGTGTCAACTTGGGGAGTCTAGAGGTTTGGCTGAGTGACTCAGCAGGAAGCCAAGGTGCTTACTTTGTACACATTCTGAGCCTGTGGAAGACCAGGGCTTGGACATTGTGTGAGAGCTACAGGCCCCCTGGGTGGGGGTAGGCTGTTTACAATGTAGGGGAAGGAAAGAGGCTGCTGCAGCCATTCCTCCCTTTGGCTGGTTGGTTTTGCTGTGCTCTGCTGCCATGAACGTTTGCCCTCTGCCATGTGCCACTCTGCCTCAGAACCAACCAAGTATGGACTGAAACCTCCACAAACTGTAAGCTAAATAAACCTTTCCTTCCTTCATTTTGGGCATTGGGTATTTTGTCTCAGCAAGGAGAGAAAAGTAACCAAGACAATATCTTAATACTAAATTTATTGAGATGTCATGAGATTAATGCACGTTACCTCTGGCCTCTACGATAGCAAGAGGTGCTCAGAGTGGCGGCCATGAACTCCCAGACATTTCCAGTACAGCACACTGCGGCTGGGGTACCCTTGGTCACTGAGATTGCTGCCCGTGCATTTTCAGTTTCTTCTGTAAGGGCCAGCAGTGCAGTGGGTTTTCTGAGGTGTATGACACCCTCCATGGCCCTCCATGTGAGAGTAACAGCATCTACTGGAAAACATCGCACTATTTTTCTTTTCCTCATGTGTGTATACATTTTTTGCTCCCCTCCCCTCTATATGTATCTCTTATAGTTTTCCCGTTTTGCTCTGTGAGTTAAAAAAGCACAAAACTAGGATAGTACAAAAAATTTGGAAATAAAAGAAAGTTATGAGGAAATAAACTGTCAAATGATTTAAAGTATTCAAAAAAGAAAAAAGCTCTGGAGGCGGTGAGTCTCCCACTGGAAGCAAAGATATGCTAATCATTCAAATACATTGCACAGAACATCTCTGCACTGTGAAGGAGATTGTTCTAGGCAAACTTTAATACTCTTTGCAAGTACAAGATTATGATTTGAAGTGCTCACTGAGTGCAAAAAATCCCCATATAGTTCCTCTTTTTTAACATATGAAACTTTAAAAAAAAAGTCACTAGTATACTTTCTTGTTATACTTATTTGTTATACAGATTCTGTAATGTAACTTAAGTCTCTAAATTTTCACTTTTAATCTAGCTACTGGCTTTTGCAAAGAATTTGAATGTAGAATTCAGCTTGGAGGCAGAAAGAATGATTCATGGTTATTATCTAGCAAGTCGCAGAATCAGAACAGATTCTATATATGGATCAAAACTGTCAGCATCTGCAGTAAAATACTTGTAGGTATTCAATTCAAAATGTTAAGGCTAGAATTGACTTCGAATTGATGCGTTTAATTAACTTGCTTATCTGTTTCATTTGTTTCTGCGTGTCTGACTGCTGGTTGGCTGGTTTATAACTTAGCTTGTTCCAAAGAATTTTAAATGGTGTAACAGTTTTGTTTGTTATCTTTTTACATCACTTGAGCCTCTAATACTTGTTTTTGCTTAATTTTTTATTTGATCCCTTGTATGGTATGTGTCTCAGAAAAGCACAGATTTCAAATGCAAACAATTGCTTTTAAAAGTGTGTCTGCTTATATTCTAAATTGTAGTAGGACTTAGAAAAAATTCTTAAGTATATTGTTTCTTGTACTTTTAAGTACTTTATTATATTCATCTATTCCTGTTCCTTCAGGTAAAAAAAAAACCTAATTTTTATTATAAGACAAAGTCTGGACCTAAAAGTCTAAAACAATGAGTAAAGTACCCCACTAATCTTACCTGTTCTTGCCTCTTGCACCAGAGATGATCACTATTACAGTTTTTATGTATCTTTCTGGAAATTATCCACTCAAATGTTAATGTATATATAATTTAAACATAAATATATTTTATTTAAATTCATTTAACAATTAATGTTAAACATATATAGAATATTTCATATGAATTACTCAAGTGGACTCAAGCATGCACAGAAAAAATCACTTCATTCTATTTTAATTGCTGCGTCAGTTTTCCTGTTGTGACGAGTAATATGGTGACATAGCTTAACCATAACTTATACAGTTCCCTATTGACAGATCATTACTTCACCCGATATAATTTTAAATATAATCTCAAATTATGAAGCAGAACTAGGAGTAAAATAGTATCTTATTACTGTAATACAAAGTAAGAGAGAGGAAGGACTGGAAGGAAATATCACATCTAGGGCTATAAGAGATAGATACGTTTAGTTAATTTCCCCAACTACATATTTATTATCATAGAGTTGAAAAAACTTCAAAAGATAGGGCAAGGTAGAAATCAATTTGATAATAAACGGAATTATGTAATGCTTTCCTTTTTGCAGTAATTTTTAAAATATTCAGATCAAATTATACTGCTTCAAAGCTTTGAAAGATTAATTCTCTCATGATGTATTTTTCTGTATAGTAAAAAATTTTTGTGTTTAAACTCAGATAACCTCAGTTCACCTCTACTGAGCTAAAAGTAGGGCAGTGTTAATCCAATAACAGGTATTAATTGAGCATCTTAATGGGGTTCAGTGTGATATTCCCATGTGTACCTTTGGCTGATCAAATCCCATCTTGCTCCCAGCTCTGGTAACCAGCGTCTGCACTCGGGCTGGCTTTGCTTGGCTTCCGTACCTGTGGAGGAGCATGCGGGTTTATCTTTCTGTGTCTGGCTTCAGTGCCTATTATCCCAGCTATTCAGAAAGTTGGAGCCCAGCCTGAATAATTTAGTGAGACCAGATCTCAAAATAAAAAATAAAAAGGGGTACGGATGTAGCTCAGTGGCAGGTGCTCCTGGCTCCAATTCTCAGAAGGAAGGAGAAAGAGAGATTGAGAACTAGATTGTCTCAGGAAGCCATGAATCCTAGGAGAGGTTCACATGAGTAGCCAGGCATGTGCAGAGGAAATTCACTTATCTGATAACCCAAACAAGACCCCTCCCCACACTGAAATTACAAATCTCTATGAGGACTTCAGGTAGGTAAAGAACTGGACAAAAACATCAAGGATTTGTCTACAAGAAATACTTAGTTACGTTTATTTTCCCAACTGTATGTGTCACCGTATCTAAACAGAACTAGGAGTAGAGGTGGGGGTTTGTGGAAGTAGGGTAGAAACCAGGATATTTTCTTGGTCTGTAACATTCTATTTAAGTTGGTAGGAAAAAAAATTTAAAAGAAAAAATTTTCTAAAGAATGGCCTGATCTTTAATGTGTGGTTAATATTCCTATGTCTTAGTCTGTTTCTACCAAAGTACATGTATTTTTATAATACCAACATATTTTAATTTTTAAATTTTTTTGGTACTGGGAATCGAATTCAGGGCCTTGTACTTGCCAAGCACAGTGCTGTGCCACTGAGCTACATCACCCACCCCAACATAGTTTTATTATATGAATTTTCTTTTTAGAGTTTCTTTATCTGAAGCCCACACACGCTTAAGCTTAAGGAATAAAGTGCTGAAAGAAGATGTACTAATTGCAGCCTTGTTATTTGAAACATCTCTCACATTGAAATATGGTAATAAATTTTTAATGATCAAAGAATTTAATGATACTTTAATTTTTAAAATAACTTAATAGTAATAATTTAATGATTAAATAATTGTATTTAAATATCTTTATTATACATTATTACATATATTTTAAATATTAAAGAATTATAAATTAGCAAGATTTGTTTGAATTTGAACACATTTATTTGTAGTAGTATGATCTAATATTGTTTCTTACTATGCATTGCTTGGTTTTATACTTGAAATTTTGTTTGGTTAAAGAATTCTAGGGGGGAAGTGCTCAATACAACACATGAAATTATTTAATGTACATTCAGTTTTGAAATAATGGTGTAGTTGTTAAGCAATCCTCCATAGTGGAGTTTGGCACACAGCCAAAATTGCCACCTGTCTGATTTGCTAGATTTAATACTGACTACAGTGTTTAGTCATTTAAAATGAATGATACTTACTATGCTTTTGCTAATATAAATGTAAAAGACCTCTAACATAAGGGTAAGGAGACATAAAGTTTTCATTAAATTAGATATCCTTCAAATCATTTTAACACTGGCTTTTCTGTGTGTTTAGTGCTCAAATGTGTATAAATTACATTTATATTGTGCTGTCATAAAGATCCATCTGAATCCTACAGTCTTAATTCTATAATTGTCTAAATCAAGCATTCTTAATCTATGATAAATGGGTTTTTGGAGTCCTAGGGGTTATGAATGTCTACATTATATACAATTTGTATGTGTGTACTCTTTCCTAGGAAGACAGGCTGTAAGTTCTGTGAAATACGTCTTAAGAGGTTGATGACTATCAGAAAGGATTGTCACTATGAACTACTTTCATTTACCACACAATAAAAATACTGGTTTCGAACCAACACAAAGATAATAGGAAGACAGATAAATAATTTGCTTTCTCTTTACATTCTTCTCTTAACCAAGTTGAAGACATATTATTTTACCATAAAAAAATGTTGCCTATTTTACCATGATATACCATCCATTGAAGACATCTGGGTTTCTGTAATATGTGTCTTTACAAACACACTTTACAAACTAGGAACGATTTACAAGCTATGATGTTATAATATTAAGGCCTCCTGTTGTAGACTATGAGAGAGTACTTTTACTTGCTACTTTTAAAGACTTCCTTGAAGCATTTAAGGAAGCATTTCAGGGAAACAAAACTGCATGACTTTCCCCCTTGAGTCTCTTTCGTTTTCATAATGAATTCCAGTTAGGTATATTGATTTTTAAGTCTGAAGTAAAACAATATTAAGAGCATCCTAAATGCACTTGAAATGTAAAAGAAAGTGATCTCTGCCAAAGGATATTTTTCTTGGGTAGGAATTGACATGAGAAGTAGAGATAGCTTTATATAAAGCCACTTCTGGGGTTCCTAATGATTGTATGGTACTTTAAGTATAGAATTAATTTGCCCTCTTTTTACATTACTTGCATACCATAAAGTATACATTAAAAGAAAACTGTGAAGGTATTTCATGGTTAATTATAATTTAGACTGATATATTAAAATGAGTATTATGTGCTGTCTTGTAATTATCAGTATTTGAATTAAGAATTCATGATTATTTTATTCAGTGAGTCAGCAAATGTTTACTGAATGATAACTATGTGCTAGGCCTCTGACATACAGTTGTGGAAAAACAAAGTCTCTACTTGGGTAGTACTTACAGCCTAGTGAGAAAACAGGCATTAAAAAAGTAAACAGTAAATACTAATGTAGAACACAATTTGAGATACTGTAAAGAAAACAAACAGGTTGCTATAAGGAATAATAATAAAAGGTACTTACTTTGATTTGTTTTTTGAGACAGGGTCTCACCTTGCAGTTCAGACTGGCCTCAAACTCAGGGTGATCCTCCTGCCTCAACCTCCAGTGTTGGGATTACAGGTGTGCGCCACCATGCCTGGTTTCTTTCTTTGAATTTTTAGGGAGACTTCTCTCAGGAATTGTTATTTATTTAATCTGAGAGATAAAAATCCAGAGGGAAACTACTTATGTAGGTGCTTTCAAGAAAATGGAAGAGGCCAGGGTGGCTAAAACATACTAAACAAGAGTGGTGCAATTTAAGTTTGGAGAGGAAAAGGCCAGGTCCTACAGAGCCTCACAGGTCATGGTTGAAAATCAGGATTCTCTTCCAAATACAATGGGAAACCACAGAAAGGCTTTAAACAGAAAACTAATATGATCAATTATACTTGTGAAATATCATTGTCTTAGTGCAGTGGTGGTGAACCTGTGACATCCTGCCTCAATGGGCTGCTACCATTGAAAGCTCTAAAAAATTCACCATCCCTGTGTTAGTGGATGTGGAGAATGAACTGGAGGGGGTTAAGGGTGGTGAGAAAGAAATTGCTAGGAAATTGCTGTCATAGTCCAAGGCAATTGGTAACAGGAGTTTTGACTAGGTAGAGGTGGTAGAAACGGGATACATATTGGATGCAAAACGCAATAGGTTTTGTTCACAAACTAAAGTAGGAGTTAGGGCAGAGGTAAAAGGTGAGGAATTAAGGAAACCTCTTAGATTCATTCTTTGATCAACAAGGTGAGTCATGGTGCCATTTACCATGACGAAAGGGAAAAAGATACAGATGTTTATGATACCCTACGAAGGTATCAATAGATAAGAATGTGGATTTAAGTTCTAACCTAGAAATTTAGCAGCAATTAGCAAAGAGATGGTATTCAAAGCTGAAAAGTAGATGAAATTATGTAGCGACTACAGAGAATTCCAGCAATGACCATGAAGAATTCAGTATTTAGAAATGGGAGTTGGGAGGAATTAACAAAGGGGACTAAGAAGCAGGACCTAAAATGTAGAAGAAAATGCAGCATGGTGTTACAGAAGCCAAGAAAGAGGCTTTGTAAGGGAGCAGACTGGCCAGCTGCATTACATGCTACTGAGAGTTTAAGATTACATTTAGTAGCCTAGAGGTCGTAGGAAGCTATTATCAACCTAAACAACTTTGAGATGTTGGCTGTGAAGATCAGGAAAGAAATGGAGTATTTAGCTGGAGAAGGTATAGTCCAAGAAGGGATATGTACTTAAAAGTAAGGTATTAAAGTCATATGATGTGTAGTGAACTGATTCTTCAGAAAGCACACAACATGGTAGTACATCCCTGCAGTGAGACCAGCCTGGACAACACAGCAAGAAAAGGCAGGGTCGGGGGACCAATGAAGTGAGACCTTAAAAATATGAAAAATATGAGCCAAGGATCAGATCCAGAACACACTGCTCTGAGTGGTCACTTCATTTTACTGGAGGGAAGAAAGTAGATACAGAACTAGGTAGGTGTGCAGACTGGTCTTACACTGTACTGAAGGCCTCATTTTGGGCTCCAAAAGCTCAGATTTAAATAATTAAATATTCTACTAAATAGGTCAGGACTTGATTTTAAAATCACTAGGAGCCAGGCAAGGTGGCACCTGCCTATACTATAATCCCAGCACTCAGGAGGCTGAAATACAGTGATACCTTGTCATCTCAAAACACACACAAAACATTCAGTGTTATGGGTATGATTTAATATTTAGCACGTTAAAGAGTATTTCCCATTTACACTGTATTTCCTTCTCTCTTTTAGGAGCCACTGCATTTGGTGTTGCTCCAAATGCAGTATTTCCATTTGAACTGTATAATGAAGAGTATTTAGAACAAAGGGATCTCTATCTGACTGAATGCCAACAACAGCTCCAACAGTTTATTGCCACATACGGACCTGGAACTATTTTTTCTAGTGATGAGTAAGCAATGTGAGGAAAAATTTTCACTTCTGCTTAAGCAATAGGAAAAAGTGTCTGAATGGTTTTCAAGTAATGCTTCACATAATACCATCTATAGGAGTACATTATAATACCATTTAAAAAATGTAAAATGTGGTTTTAGTGGCAGGAATCAAACTCAGGACCTCACACTTGCCAAGCAGGCACTGTGCCACTGAGCTGTATCCCTGGCCCAAAATGTGGTCCTTTAAAAATAAATTGAGAATGGTATAAACTCTATTCTAAACCTCTAAAACCAAGAGTGTAATTTTAAAACTTAGAAGCATGTGGACGGTTTAAAATTCAGTTGCCAAGGAAAATCCTATTTGTAAAGATTTCTGGCTGGGTAGTGGTGACACATGCCTATAATCCCACCTACTCTGGAGGCTAAGGCAGAAGGATCACAGGTTGGAGGCCACCTTGGGCAGTTTAAGTGAAACTGTCTCAAAAATGAAAATTAAAAATTATAAAATGGGCTGGGGACATAGTTCACTAGTAGAGCACCCTGGGTTCAGTCTCTAGTACAGAGGGGGTTAAAAACCCCCCAAATTTCTGGTTAGCCTAGTATATCAGAGGTAAAAACTAGAGAACGTTGCACTGTGGGAGACGGTAACTTATGCAGTTCATCCTACTTGTCACAAGGTGGGGATACTTTAATTTCCCTACAGATGAAACCATTTTCTAGCCAGGCATGGTGGCGCTGAAACCTTTAAGGTCCAACTAAAAACAGCATTTAAAGAACCTAGGAAATTCACATCAGCTGTTTATGTACAATAGCAGGAAGTGCAATTATTAGGCAAGAAATTCCTGAAAACCTAAAAAGGCACTAGGAATGACTTCAGCTGTCCACTTCAGTAAGAATCACTACCCACAAAGGAGTTGATGTTTGACAAGTGTCGTGAAAGTAGGTTGAAAATAGGTCTGACTAAGAACAGACAGGCTTTCAAGAGGATGTATTTTAAAGAAAACAATTTATTATTCAGCAGTTACAATTAGTCAAGTCTATTTTTCTACATGATTTGTGAATTTTTCAACAAATATTTTCATCATTTGCTTCTGTTCATGTGTTCTTGAACATGTCTTCACTGTTCCTTCTACATCACTGCACGCCACACCTTCAAAAGAAAAAAAGTAGTAACTGAAGTTACTGAAAGTCAGTAACTTCAATAGTGTGCCCCTCAAACAATTAATGCTGAGAGAAGAAAACCATAGCCCAGAAATACAAAGGTAACTCCCAAAGGAATTGATTCTAGCCCTATAGTTTTAGCAGATAGTTCTGGTTGGTTGGAAAGTCAGAATTACTTACATGAGGCAATGAAGTATTTTTAAACACCATCGCCAAAGGACTTGTACATTCATCTGCAGCTACCTATAGGGCAAAGAGAAATACTTCACTCATTTCAATAACATGTGCTCTATCAGTAAGTGACATCATTAGACTACTGGCATCTCAGTCTTAAAATGCTTTCATCAAAGAAACCCTCTGCTGGGTAAACGGCAAAAATTGAAGTCATCATTGTGCCAGCTATTGAGCTTATCTGTGTTAGTGTATTACACATTTTGGCTACTGCCCTTTATTGAAAAAGGAGGAGGCAGACTTCACAGTACCTTGTGACATGCAATTTACTTCAGTCATCTTCCGTGACAAGTTCTTGAAAAGCATTGTTCACAACCTTCATACATCTTCAACATGCATAGACTTTGTTGTACCTAGAAATTAAATATTTTAATTATTTGTACTTCAATTTATTTGGCATTTAAATGTGGGAAGATACCAATATGAATTTCATTAGGAAACAGACACAATTATAGTTTGCAACCTTTCAACTCTTTAATTCCATAAATGAGTTTCTAAAGAGGAAGTTTTAAGTCAATCAGCAAGAGTAGGAAAAGCAGTGGAAACATTTCGGATACCCTTCACTGCCATTTACATCATTCTCTGTGGCAGTATTGAGAGCCTGTTTGAAGATTCTAGCAGGGGAGCAAAGCTACTCCGACACCCTTGACTGCGGAAGGGTCCTCCTCTATCGGTGAGGTCATCTGTCCTCTTTACAGAGCAAGCAGCTTTGGGAGGGACGCATGTGGAGTGTTGAGGGCAAAAGGGGACACCCGGCTAGCCAGCTCGGTTAGCTAAATCAACCCTGGCAATCAATGAGGTGACAGATGTCACAGCCAGATCGCCCTCACATCCCACTGTGGCACTATTGATTTTAAGACACAATGGTTTTATTACTGACAAGTCATTGCCTTTTCTGTCTCATAGTTTAACAAGGATGAAGTATTGGCCATGTGAAAGGGTAGGAGTATAAACAAGCATGCACACCTTCACCAAGAACATTCAGTGGCAGATCTAGTAGCTTTAGCGAAAGGATACTTCATGCTAGCAAGCTGACTGAAAATATTCAGTACTGCAGAGTCACAAATCATGTCCTGCACCCCAGGAGGATAAATCATTGAACCGGACAGCGACTGCAAATGATTTATGAACACACAGAAAGTTGGGCCTGGCACAACAATTTGTCACTTTCGTGCCTTGAAATGCTTAAGTTGTTTTACACTCCATAGGAATACAGAACACAAAATCCTGGAAGTGAATTAACTCCAACCTGAAAAAAACTTTAATTCACAGGAAGTAAACAATGCATACATTTAAGACTTAAGAAAATGGATGTCTAGAGATGCTTGTGTATATGACCCCCTCTCCTCAAAAAACTAAGGCTGTCGGATACACAGCCCCAGGTAGTGCCTCTGAAGGGGGTAGGGGATGAGACAGAACAGTCACTATAGTGCTGTAGTACACGAAATATAAACGAACTAGTGCGTTCTTTTGTATTTACTATGTTTCAGGATGATCTTGCATTGCCAATTATTTACAAAACTTTTTCCACCAGTACTGAGGATTGAACCCAGTGCCTTAGTACTGCGCTCCGTTTCCAGCCCTTGTTTCTTGAGACCGGGTCTCGCTTAGCTGCTCAAGCCGAGCTTGAACTTGGATCCTTCGGCCTCATTCTCCCAGGGCACTGGGATTACAGGCATGCGCCATGCCAAAGTAGAACATTTAGTTTTTAAAATGGTTTGCTTTTGAACAGGGACATTTTCCCCCCATCTCTCAGCTGTTGAGTGGATTCTTACTTTTTTCTTTTTTACACAGTACTGGGGGAAACCTAGGGTTTTTTTAAATTGCAAAAGTACACATTTCCATAGAAGTGTAAACATCTAGGATTTTACAAAGAATACGCGGGTTAAGGGCCTTCTACACTTGCACTTATTTGAAAGATAGCGCCCAAGAAAACCAACGATTTCTACCGGTTCGTTTAGACCGATACTGTCGGTAAACTGCTTACTAAGACCGCTCCTAAGGTAAACGGTCTCAGCACCCAAGAGCTAATGAAATCCCCGTTGGTAAAATGCTCCCCTAAGGAAAAATAAAACCGCTAACCCGGAGGAGCCTGAAGCCGCCAAGATCTCAAATAGCTGTGCTGCGTAAACTAGAGGACCGGCCCTAGGTGCGAGCGGAAAACGAGGGACACACCTCTCGAGTCACGCAAAGCCTTTACTAACTTCTGAGAGCAGACAGCTGAAACCAGGGTTTACTGCGGGGCAATCCATTAAGCCTCGCAGGCGCTTACAGAGTAAGCAAGGAAAGCTTGGGCCGGGCCGGGCCGGGCCGGGCCGGGCCGGGCCGGGCCGGTCCAAAGGCGGTGCGTGGACAGAAATCCCAGGCCGCCGGAATGAATGGGCCGCGTCTGGCACCTAAAGGTGACGGAACTCGGCACAGAGAGGAGGAACAAAGGCCAGGAGAACTCTCACCTCGAAGAGCCTAGGGACGGCCCTCCACGCGCCGCCGCCCTGACGACATGGCTGACGGAAACCCGCTCGCCCGACTCCTTCGGAGACTGCGCGGAAAAGGAAGCGTTGCGGCGAGGGTCTGCGCCTAGGCACCCCGGCACGGGCCACGCCCCTTCCGGTCAGTGGCCACGCCTCTCCGGGCTCCGGAGCTGCGGCTGAGCGCCCAGAGGATGGCGTGGGGTGTTGCATTCCTGGGTTCTTGCCCCAGCAGTGTGGGTGTTAAGCTTCTGTAGAGGGGTTTAAAGCTCACGAATGTCTCAGCTAGAGCTACTACATTGAATATGCAGATAATGAAGCCTAATAATGCTCCACAAAAGGAAGGTACTTAGGCATTCACGTATTTCAGTGTTCAGATGGTAGTGGTGGACAAAGCAGTTTAAGGGTTCTGGCACAGGCCCTTTTACAGACACAGAAGACAGTCTCCAAAGAACCTGTTATATTTTCTCTTACTATTTATACTGATAATAGAGTTTTTAAAATGTATCCATAAATCAGTTGCCTGCCTCGTTTATGAACATTTTATAACTTACTGACTTCTATGTTTTATTACTCTTTATTTCTCTCAATTATTATTGAGCCCTGGCTACAAAGCACGGGGCTTGGTGCAAGAAAAGAAAGGTTCATGAGTTTGTTGCCTGAAAGAACACACAGGAAAGCACAACATCGAATGATTGAACCAGTAAAAGGTCATCTCCTTTAAAAATGTAAAGCCTAAGAAGCGGATACAAAAATAGACTATAATATACAAATTTGCCTCAAAGCAACATATGATATGAAATCTAAACCTAGCAAAACAAGTTGTTTCATACCTCTCTGGGTAAGTTTGTGCTGAGTGCTTTACAGGAATTTTAAAATCTTCCTTTGGGCCCCAGGTGCAAACTGTTTCTTTTATCAAGTAGCAAGATGCGCCTCAGCCTACCTCATAGAGGAGAATTCCTTCTGGGACGTTCTTTAACAACCAAATGTTGCAGTCTGGGCGAACATCTCTGACAGCTGTGGTGAGGTAGTGGAGGGTAAGTTGGACGCTGAGCGCACTCATGTTAAGGGCAACAGTTAGGCAAGTTAGGCCCACGGAGCCCTGGGCTGTGTGAGAAAGAACTGGAGACAGGCGTGGTCATCTGTTCTTCCTCTGCCACCTTCCCTGCAGGACAGCGCCTGAGCGGCTGCAGCTTTTGTGACCACCTACTAGAGGTGTTCTCGGCACTTAGTCTCTATTGCCGAGAGATAGCCGAGGTGGGTGGATAAATGTGGAAGAGGTTGCTGCTTTACTAACTTAATATCTTCTTTCTTAAGACTGGATACAAGTCAGTACGGCTAAAAGTTTAGGTGTTCATAAAACTGCAACTGGCCACTTTAAGGTTATCATCTTAGTTCATTTAAAATTGATTAATAGTGTCATTAAATATATGTCTGTTTTCACTGCAAGTAACAAAATAGTTGGCTGAAGAGGCTTTTTAAAAATGAAAAGTATATTACATATTACAAAAAAATCTAGAGGTATTAATCAACTCTAAAGTTAGTTAATTCAGCAGTGCAACATTGTCAAGGGTTCAGGTTAAGTTCTCTGCGGTTCTAACCTTATCCTTCCTACTTGCAAAAAATGCTTTCATAGGTGTAAACATCACATTTTTATACAGCAAATTCTAAAGGTGGGGAGATGGGCCATTTCTTTTCATGTGTCTCTTTAAGTAGAGCAGGAACTCTTTCAGAGAAAACCCACAGTAATGTTTTGTCCAGGTGCACTTAACCATGATTTGACTGCAAGTTAAGGCATTATCAGCTCATGTGGAGAGGTGAGCTCTGACAGTAAAAGGAGACAGTTTGAGGGAGGCTCCCAACTATGACTGCCACAAGGGAGTATCTTAATTATAGTTTGGGCTTATGAATTTCATGAACCCTTTTTTCCTTAATATACAAAGAGTACAGGCTCATAAAGAAAAATACAGGAATTGTGACAAATACTGTAATGATACAGGTTTTCAGTTTAACTTCTGCTTTAAAAGTTGTCATAGATGCAAAAGTAATTTCATGCAGCTTTATTGACTACAAAAAAGTATACATATATAAAATGAAAGATCCAGTAAGTCTTGGCATGTGTTTGCCTATGAAACCATCACCACATTCAAGATAAGCATATGTATTCACCATCCCATTCTTTCACTCAGTGTAATTATTTTGTGATTCATTTATGCTCTGGTAACCTAACAACAGTGAATTCCTTTTTTATTGTTGAGTAGAAGTCCATTAAATGGAAATACAGTACCACAACTTGGTTATCTGATGTTCTATTGATGGACCTTTGGATTATTTCCAGTGTTTGCATATTACAAAAAGTTGCTATCAATATTCATCTAAAGTATGTCTTTCTATGGACATATGATTTTTCTTTGGGTAAATACCCAGAGGTAGAATGCCTGGATTATATAGTGTACATATGTTTAACTTTGTAAGAAACTGCAAAATTGTTTTTCAGAGTGATTGTACCATTTCACATTTCTACCAAGACTGATAGTTTCATATGCTTCACATTTTTGCCAACACTTGGTATGGTCTTTTCATTTTAGACATTTAAACCCAGGTGTATAGTGGTATTTGACTTCACTTTTAATTGATATTTCCATAATAAATAATAGGCATCTTTAAACATGCATATGTACCATCTAAATACCTTTTTTGATTGTCTTAGTTTTCTTGTTGCTAGGACAAAATACTCGACACCCACAAGTTAAAGGAGGAAAGGTTGATTTTGGCTCATGTTTTGCAGAGGTTTAGTGCACAGTCAGCTGGCCCCAAGGCAGGTTGGCCTGGCAGAGGGGTGTCATAGAGGAGAGTCCAGGGCAGAGTAAGCAGGAGGCAGCAGGCAGTGAGCCCGCCTCCCTTTGCTTCCCCTCACAGTCCATCCTTTCTACAGGCCTGTTGATTGGTGCCACCCACCAGGGTGGGGCTTCCCATTACCCACACCCAGAGCAGTGCTAAACCAATAGGTGAACTAACCCATGTGTCATACCCTACTCTGTATTGACACGCCTTTAACGCACGCTCACACAGCCCTGGATCCAGCCACCTCAGAAAAGCCCCGCTATGAGACCCTGAGGCTTTGAGGGGTATCCAGATACAGGTCATAGCACTGATGAAGGTAATATCTAGTGAAATTCTTTGCATATTTGAAAAATTATTTGTTTTCTTATAATTGAGTTTCAAGAGTTCTTTATATATTTGATATATGGGGTTTTAAAAATGAGCTATGATTTGCAAATATATTCTTCCAGTATATACTTTGTCATTTTGTTCTTTTCACAGTGTGTTTAAAATAGAAATTCCTTATTTATATGAAGGTAAATTTATTTCTCTCCTCTTCCTCCTCTTCTTCTTCCTCCGCCTCCTCCTTTTGTTTTGCTATGCAGTTCAGGCTGGTCTTGAACTCAGTTTGTAACCCAAGCTGGCTTCAAACTCACAGCAATCCACCTGCATCAAACTCCTGAGTGCTGGGGTTACAGGCGTGCACCACCACACCAGGCCTGTTTTCTTCTGATGTTCATTTTATTTTGGTGTTATGTCTAAGAAACCACCTACTTCACATTTCTGCAAAATCTATTTTTTATAAACAATAGGCATATTCAGCTATCCATCTGTAGAATAAATATACTCTGTTGTGTATTTAAGGCTCACATTGAATCTCTCAGTAGCTATGTTCATATGGATTATGTCATGAAAGTTTTAAAAAGAAAGAAGTAAAATGGTTTTAATTATAGTAAATATGACCCTAAATATATGTAACATTATAAAGAACGTATGTTCACACAGAATCTACTAACAAAAAAAACTTTTACAAAGTCACTTGATAAAATGTTAATATGCAAAAATTAATTTTATCTCGTATATGGTTAAAACTCATTGGTTATATCATGAATTTTGTCTAAACCCATTAAGTTCCTGTTATAGTTTGGATTTACAATGTTCTCCCACAGCTATTATGTTCAAGGATTGGCCCACAGCTGGTAGAGCTGTGGGAGGTGGTAGAAACTTTAAGCGATGGGGCTTAGTTAAAGTTAGGTCCCTGGAAGTGCACCCCAAAGGGGTATGGGACCTTCCCCTCCTTGTCTCCCCACTTGCTGCCTGCCGTAAGGTAAGCGGTCTTTCCCTCCCACATATTTCAGCCATAATGTTCTTCCTCACCACAGGCCCAATGGATGGGGTCAAACAACCAGGCAGGGAGACCTTTGAACGTGTGAGCCAAAATAAGCTTTTCTCCTTCAGATTACCTCAGGCGGGTTGTCACCATACAGGAAGCTGACTGACACAGTCCCCTCAGCATTGAGGGGATCATGTTAAAGTAGACCAGTCAAGCCTTTGCTGGGACAAAACACTTAGACCTCCTCGCTCTGACATACTCTAAGACTCTCCTTTCTTTGATCTGAACTTCAACCTCAGCTTCCCAGTCAGCCACATTTGCCCTGCTGATCTAAAGTGGGCCCACTCTACTGCATTTCTTGTTATTTGCTTCTAGTACTTGTTATAATCTGAATTATCTTTTTAAAAACTTTATATACTTTTGTGCCCTTATTATAAGTTATTATAAGTTCTGTGAAAGGAAAGATTATGTGCTTTGTTCACCTTTTTACTCCCAGTACCTAATATAGTAGCACTTAATAAATATCTATTACATGAATAACTGTGTCATAGATATGTATGTCCTGACTCAGAAAACTTTAAAGATATTTAAAATTTTTTAAACTAGGTTATGCAATGTATTTGAAAAGAATCCCATGTTGGATTAAATAAAAAGGACATACATTCATATTATTTTTATTTTTATTTTTTATTTATTTTTTTGGTCTTTTTGAGACAGGGTCTTGCTATGCAGTTTAGGCTGGGCTTGAGCTCACTTTGTAGCCCAGGCAGGTCTCGAACTTGCAACAATCCTCCTGCCTCAGCCTCCCGAGTGCTGGGATTACATGCGTGCACCACCACGGATAAAATATTTTGAGATGTTACAGAAGAAACTTTTTGCTACATACTTCCACAGGATGAAGTTTGGGGTTTGTGGGGAAGTGATACTATTATTTTTTACTTTATACCATTCTTTACCATTTGCATTTTTACTACGTATATGCACTGATCTTTTCTTTTTGTTCTCTTTTTTTTAAAAGTTAGGGTCGTCCTCTATAGTTTACATTGAACTTGAGCTCACTATGTATGTAGCCTAGATGGCCTGAAACTCACAGCAATCTCCTGTCTCAGCCTCCAGAGGGATGGGGTTACAGGCATTCACCACCATGCCTGGCTCCTTATGATTAAATTTTGAAAAATTACTATAGTAATACATTTTCTCTGTAGGATGTAAAAAAAAACAATTTCTAAGTTTTCCCCTTCAGTTCGTTGCCTTGTCACTCTGACTGGCATTAGGAAGACTTTAGCATTCTCTGGTAATGAGCAGATCCCTGAGGATTGCTGGTCTCTAAATTACCAAACTGAGTTAATGCTGCCAGTTGCAAATACAACTAAAATCACTTCAACAGGAGATTTTCAAGATTTAAATATAACAGTTTATCAAAAGTAAATTAGAAATAACCAATCTTTGATATGATTATAACTAGGATAACCAGGATTACCAGAATTACCTCAGAAAGTTTACATTTTGTAATAAACATACATGTGGATTCAGGGGCATATGGAATATTATTTTCTTGCAGGCTGTCAGAATCTATTGTCTGCACTTGCACATGTAGATCTCATTAGTAAATTAATACATTTGGCCCCCAGCCCTTTTACATATTAGTGGATAATTTGGAGAACCTCCCAGATCTATGTGTTTGCAGCAGAAAATGACATGGTGACTGGTAGGAAGTCAGCTGTAATAACCACATCCTTGTGCTTTTCCCTGCTCGACAGTAAGCATGTCCAAATAGTTAATGCAAAAGAAATGTAAATGACCCTCGCCACAAAGGCATGACTTCTTTATGTAAGGTCCTTTTACTTCAGGCAAGGTTTTCTTAAAACATAATATTGACATTGAGATAATCATAGCATTTATACATCTCATCAAGTTTAAATCTCCAAATCTGTGGAAAAATACGTTAAATTGTTAGAAAATGAGGCAGTGAGCTGAACGAAAGTTGATTCTTAAGCACTTGAAGTAGATGAACTTTACTGAGATAATTTTGGTGAAAATTACACAATTACTTATGACTTCTGCCCAGATCTAAAGTAATGGGTTGGCCATAGTGGATTTAATTGTCAATGTGAGACACTAGGATTTTCCTTTTTTTCGCTTAACAATTTAACTTTCATATTAAGAATAAACTTTGAAAAATAACTTCTGAAATTTTATGACAAATTCTGAATGGAATGGAATGCTTTAAAAATGATCAAACTGACCAATGGGACTTGAGGGGAAGTCTGCTAGGGAATTTGTAATTTCCTTTACCGATGAAGGGACTCGTGCTCACTTTGGCAGCACACATACTGAAATTGGAATGATGAAGGGACACGTATAAGAAGAGATAGTTCTTCTTCCCTTAGACATTCTCATCTGCGAAAGAGTGCCCACCACCTACAAGTGTCTTCCTAAGGAACGGGAGCTTACTAGAGGGAGCAAAACAACTTAAAGACATTAAATAGCCACCAAACCAGCTAAACTTTAGCCGCAAAGGAGCCACTCCAGCTTAGGCTTTTTCTTATGTCAGTTTATACTTTTTTTACCTTAAAAAATTATTCAAGAATAATTACGTAGAGAATTGAGAATGGTTAGTTGAAAACTTCAAGCTCAAGTTACATTATGATGTTACATGTACCTAATCATAATCACATAAATTATGTCATCAAATGAATATCACATTAAGCCTTCCAATGAGTTACAGTAAGGAATTAAGTCTTAAGTTTTACCAGATTCAGTTTTCAGGGACAGTAAGTATGTTGTTCTCAGAAGTCTCTAAGGGAAAATAAAATTGACAAGGAATATATTAACTGGAAGGAGCAGTTAACTAGAAGGCATAACATTACAATTAGAAAAAAACATTACAACTAAAACTATGTAGAAAATGAATTTGAATATCCTCAGTGAATATTCTTGAATATCCTTACACACTCATTCTTGAGTATTACGTTTTTATTTTATTTTATTTTATTTTGGTACTGGGAATCAAACTCAGGACCTTGTGCTTGCCAGGCAGGTACCTGTGCCACTGAGCTATATCTCCAGCCCTGAATATTATGTATATATATTTCAGAGACCCCACTGTCCCAAAATTTATGTCCCAACCCTTTCAGAGAGTGTCATACTTGTGCATGTGTGAGAGCTGGTTTTAGGATCAGTATAATACTTGCCTCCAGAAATGAGTTAGGGAGAATTACTTTCTTTTCAATTTCATTGAAGAGTTTGAGGAGTATTGGTATTAAATCTTCTCTAAATATTTTATAGAATACTGCTGTGAATCCATCAGGGCCTGGGCTTTTCTTTGTCGGTAAGTTTTTAATAACATTTTCAATCTCATTAATTGATATTGGGTTGTTCAGGATTTTTGTATCTTCCTGATTCAATTTTGGTAATTTGTACATTTCTAGGAATGTGTCCATTTCTTCTGAGTTTTCTATCCTATGGGAGTAAAGATTTTCAAAGTAGGTATTAATGATTCTTTGAATTTTGGTGGAATCTGTAGTGATTTCATCCTTTTCATTCCTTATTGCATGTATTTGAGTTCTTTCCTTTCTTTTTTTGATAAGGTTGGCTAGGGGTTTATTGATTTCATTTATTCTTTCCAAGAACCAACTCTTTGATTCACTTATTTTTTGTAGTGTTTTTTTTTGTCTCAACTGCATTAATTTCTGCCCTGAGTTTTATAATCTCCTCCCTTCTTTGGGCTTTTGGTTTGGTTGTTCTTCTTTTTCTAAAAGTTTGAGGTGTAGCGTTAGGCTATTTATTTGCTCTCTTTCTGTTTTCTTTATGTGTGAGTTCATCACTATAAATTTCCCTCTGAGGACTGTTTTCTTTGCATCCCATGGATTCTCGTAGGTTGTATTTGCATTTTCATTTGTTTGTAGGTACTTTTTAATTTCTTCTTTAATTTTTTGTGTGACACATTAGTTATTCAGGAGGTTGTTATCTAATTTCCAAGTGTTTATGGAGATTTTGGAGTTCCCTTTGTCATTAATTTCCAATTTCATTGCACTGTGGTCAGATAACATGCATGGGATAATTTCAGTTCTTTTCCATTTAGGTAGGTATGCTCTATGGGCTAGAATGTGATCTGTTTTAGAGAAAGACTCATGTGCTGCTAAGAAAAATGTGTATTCTGATGTTGTGAGGTGGAACACTCTGAATACACCTACTAAGTCTATTTGTTCACAGTTTTGGTTCAGGTCTATTATTTCTTTGCTGAGTTTTTGTCCAGTTGACTTGTCTCTTTGTGTCAAAGGGGTGTTTAGGTCCCCTATTACAATAGTGTTATTAATTATATGGGTTTTCATGTCTGTTAAGATTTGACTTATACAGTTTGGTGCTCCAGTATTTGGTGCATAAATGTTTACGATTTTTATCTCTTCCTCTTGCAGCTTTCCCCTAACTAGTATGTAATGGCCTTCTTTATCTCTTTTGATTGTTTTCAGTTTGAAGTTTACATTGTCTGAAAATATAATAGCTACTCCTGCTTTTTTCTGAGAACCTGTTGCATGGAGAATTGTTTTCCATCCTTTAACTTTCAGTCTGTGGATTTCCTTTTGAGTAAAATGTGTTTCCTGCATACAGCATATCATTGGGTTTTGTTTCTTAATCCACTCTGCTGATTTGTTTCTTTTGACTGGTGAATTGAGACCATTTACATTAATGGTTATAACTGTTGTATGCTGGCTTATTCTTGTCATGCTATTTACTTGTTGCCTTCCTACTTTTGCTATCTGTTTACTTGCTTGTTCTGCTTGAGGGTTCCTTTCTGTTGTTGTTCTTGAGATTGTGGTCTCTTTATTCTCTGTCTAAATGTCTTTTAGTACTTTTTGTAATGTTGGTTTGGCACTCATGAAGTTCTTCAGTTGTTCTTTGTTGTGGAAATGTTTTATTTCTCCATTGAATTTGAAAGATAGTTTTGCAGGATACATCAGTCTGGGTTGGAAGCTGTTTTTGTCCCAGAATCTGTAATACCTTGTTCCAAGCTCTTCTTGATTTCATGGTTTCTGTTGAGAAGTCTACTGTGATTCTGATGGGCTTTCCTTTATAGGTGATCTGTTTCTTTTCTCTAGCAGCTTTTAATATTGTGTTCTTTTGCTGGATGTCTGGGATCTTGACTATTATATGTTTGGGTGTGGTTTTATTTGGGTTATGGCTCGTTGGAGTTCTATATGCCTCATTTAACTGCACTTCAGTATCTTTTACCGTGCTTGGAAAATATTCTACTATTATTTCTGCAAATATTCTTTTTATATCATTTGTGTTGCCTCCTCCTGCTTCATTACTCCTGTTACTCTGATATTATTTCTTTTTGGCTCATCTTGCAGCTGTTGGATTGATTTTTCCTGGATCCTTGATGACTTTAAGAGATCCTTCCTTTCACGGTGGCTAGCTGTCTTCCAGATCTGAAATTCTATCTTCAGATTTGTTCAAGCGGTTTTGCAAGCTTTCAGTGGAAGTTTTCATTTCCTGGCAATCTCTCTGAGTCTGTTTCATGTGTTCTAATTCATTCCTAAATTGCTCATGTAACGTTTCCATTTGTTTCCTATGTTCTTCTATTCTTTTATCTGTTTATTCTCTATATGTGTGGGGTATTTCTTCCATTATTATTTTCACTTCATTTTTTTGCCTGAGAGATTATTTCTGCTTTAATCTCTTCTATGGCCTGATGGAGTTGTTTCTTTACTTCAGATATGATCATTTCAGAAATTGCAGGTATGTGGCTTCCTAGTTCTCCTATATCATTGTTTCCTGGACTTGTTCTGGGTGGGGCTGAGTTCTGAGACTGCATTTTGCTCCTCTGTCTTGTCATTTTGGATGTCAGATGATGGGCTGGAGATACAGCTCAGTGGGCTAAGTGCTTGCCGCTAAGCACTAAGGCCCTGAGTTCAATCCCCAGTCCCGGAAAAAAAAAAAAAAAAAAGGGAACGGATGGATGTCAGATGAAAAATGTTGAGCTACAAACTACCCAGGCAGCTCACAGAGGACTCTAGAGACCCTAGTTTACCTGGATATCAAACTTATCCCAAGATGGTAGTAGACCGTGAATCACTGGGCCCAGGAACCGAAGACAATTGCTGGGGTGCCAGGCTCAGAGCACACCTGCGATGGTGGGGGATGTTGTCTTGCTGGGCAGAGAACTGGTGCGTGCCTTAACCAGCAAGAGGTCCGCTGCAAAGTCTGCTCCAGTCATGCCACCATGCTGGGCTCCCTCCCTGTGAAAAGTCTCATGGGCGCGGCCACTCTATGGTGTCCTGAGGCCAGATTCTTTCCCCTGGAAAGTTTCACTGGGCAGAGCTTCGGTGCAGGCCTTACCTGGCAAGAGGTCCGCAGCAAAGGCTGCTCCAGTGGCACCGCCAAGCTGGGCTCCCTCTCGGCAGGAAAGTCTCATGGGTGTGGCCACTCTAATGGCGTCCCTAGGCCGGGCTCTTTCCCCTGGAAAGTTTCACCAGGCTGTTTTGCCCATCTTGCCTCTGGTTCATTCCTCTCTTCAAGTTTGATTAAACCTGGATCTTCATTGACTGGCTCCAGCCATGGAAGGGTGCTGCCTGCTCCCCTTGCAGGAAGCTGTTTTTCCTGCAAGCAAATTGTGCATCCCCTGTGGCCACACAGGGGGAAGCAGAGACTAAGTCATTGTTCAAGGTGAAGGAGGCTTTTGTGTGCCAGATTAAGCCATCTCCATGGCCACCATTTGCTAGTCCCTGAGTGTCTGGTTTGGAGAGGAAACAGAAAGCGCTTGTCACTAGGTGAGGCAGCTCTCTGGGCCTCTGGAGCTGAATAACACAGCCAGCATTAGGAGGTTTCGATTTTTTTTTTTTTTTTTTGGTCTGGTCTTGAGATCATGCCTTCTGCTTCAGAGCACTCTCCTGTGTACTCACGGAACACAATCACACCTCACACCTGTAATCAAACTGGACACTGGTAGAACTGGCCCCCTCTTTCTGAAAGGAGGATCTTTCACTAGCTTTCCCACTTTCCTCGCTCAGCTCTCCTTGCCTCAGTCGTTGCAAACCTGTTTGTACTTGGCTGTAGCCCACATTTTAAGATGGCTGTGGTCCAGAGGCTTACAGTAGGAAGGAGTGCTAGTGTGTCACACACAGAGCAGGAACAGTTTTGCTTAGGCCTGTTTTTTTTTAAATACAACTGAAAATTTTTTGATCCACATGATATACCCATCTACATGAAGAATTATTAAGCTGGGCATGGTGGCACATATATATAATCCCAGCACTCTGGAAGGTTGAAGCAAGAGAATGATAAATTCAAGCCAAGTCTGGCCAAATTAGTGACTTAGAAAGACTGAAAATATAAACAGAAAAGGAATGGGACGTATCTTAGCATAAAAGACCTGGTTCTGACCCCAGTAACACACACACACACACACACACACACACACACACATACACATATATAGCTTAAAATAGCACACATTTTAAATTTTGCATTGGGTGATTAGAGAATTCATTTGAAGACAAAAATGTTTAAATCAACTGTTATTTAGAGTTTACGTAGTTTGAAACAGCCCCCAGTTTCCAAAGGCCATAGAAATGGAGAAGAGTGGGTGAAGTTCACTCCCAGAACATATCTTTTGGTCCCAAGAGGGCAGGAATGCAAGATTTTCTTGAGTAGCATCCATGTGCACAGGAAGTGATTTTGAGCCTATAGTTAAGATTATTCTCCAGTTTGTAATTTAAAAGCTTCTGACAGCTAAATGCTGTGGTATGATTTATAATGAAAGTGTTTTAGTGACTGAGGTATATTTCACTGAATTGGTTTCTCTTATAAGTTGAAACTAAGAATTGTGTAAAGATAGGAAGGGAGGGCTGGGGATATAGCTCAGTGGAATAAGCACCTGCCTAGCAAGCACAGGGTCCTGAGTTCGATCCCCAGTACCAAAAAAAAAAAAAAAAAAAGATAGGAAGGGAAACCCTTCCAAAGTTTACATAGTTAGGCAGAATATTAATATCCCTCATTCCCAACTGACCTGCAGTTCTATCTATATGGTGCTTATAGTCCACAGGGAGCAAATCTACAAAATTTAAGGGCATTTATTTTTCATATATATATATATGAATATTATATATATATATATATATATATATATATATAACCAGCTACCAGTATTATAATAAAAGTACATAATAATTTTTTGAAATATTTAATTTTATAATATTCCTCCTAAATACTCCCTTTAAAATTTGGAATCTTGCCGGGAATGTAGCTCAGTGGCACAAGCATCTGCCTGGCAAGCACAAGGTCCTGAGTTCGATTCCTGTTTAAAAAAATTTTTGGAATCTTAGCTTTTGGGTATCTTTTCATTTACAAGAAAAAAAAATAAGTAAGAAAATTGAGTGTCCACCTTGGAAAAAGACAGCAATAGTACATGACCAATTGTAAGTCACTGGGAAATTGCTTGAAATCCTCCAGCAGTGATTTAAAAATAACTAAACAAACCTGAATTTGTCACCAGACTGAAGCAGCATCCGCTATTGCTAAAGGAGTCAAAGGTCACAGCTTTTCAAATAAAATATATGATTGGTATAACTTACAATGTGGTCAGAAAAGATGCATATTTATATTAAGCCATCTCTCAAAACATTTAATATATAAATTTGGAGCAGAAGTCTTCCAGGAAGGGAGCTCTGAGCCCCCCAGGCCGCGCCTGCCTCGGGCCCCACCCATCCGGGCCCAGGAGGCCGTGGCCGTGACCCAGACGGAGGAGCGGAGCCTGGACAACTTCTTCGCCAAGAGGCAGAAGAAATGAAGAAGCGGAGCAGCAGCACGGCCAGCGATGCAGGCTGAGGGACCGGGGCTAGGCCGAGGACAGCCGGGCCGAGGCGCAGGGACCCGCACGAAGGCTCTGACAAAGATGAAGATGAGTGGAAAGAATCTGAGCAAAAAAAGGTGGATTACAGCGGGCTCAGCGTGCAGGCCGTGCAGTAAGTGAAAAGGGAGAAGTTGATGATGAAAAGAGAGAAGATCCAGGAGATAACTGGGAAGAAGGCGGAGGTGGTGGTGTAGAGAAATCTTCAGGTAGGTCCCTGGAACAAAACAGCTCTTGGTACAAGCACCTCAGGCTCCCGTAACTGTTACAGAAATCCCACACCCGGCAATGACCAGTGGTGTGTATAGGCCTCCTGCACCCAGGCTAACCACAGCAAGGAAAATGCCACAAGAACCACCAGAAATTTCCATCCTTGCAGTCCACTGCCAAGCAGTAGAAAGCCAGCAGAATAAAGAAATGGAGAAGAGCTTTGCAGTAGTAAGACAGAAAAACAGAGGTAGGAGTGAGGTTTCAAAAAACCAGGCCCTTACACTTCAGCTAGACAACCAGTATGCTGTGCTTGAAAACCAGAAACGCAGCCACATTCATTACAGGTAAGGAATGGTCTTTGCTAACCCCTCTAAGGTAAGTAGACCACAGCTAACCACCATGAACAGCCATTTGTCATCTGAATTCTGTTGGATCTACAGTGGCTGACGCAGACCATGCAAGTGACCAGCCTGTTGCACTATGGAAGTTTAAAGTATCATAACTGCTCTTTATGTATATTAGATTTAGGGGAATTTTCATTGTTATATAAATGTGTGAAATAGATTCAACACTTTTTTCATAATCGTTCTGCAAATACAAAAAACCAAAACCTGCAGCCAGTGGTCATTTGGAAAATCTTTTTATGTTCAGATACTGAGCCTTTGTAAGGGTTGACTTCCTCAGATTTGCTGCACTCTTTGTGGACTTTACGTGGATCACAACTTCTGGGTAAGAAGGTTACAGCTATTAAAGTGTCGATGTGAACCTTGAAACCAGCTCTACTGGACTTCTATCAGCAATCCTACAGAAAGTCAGCCATCTCCGTTCTGATCTGCTATAAAAGATGAAGATTTAAGTGACCTTAATTAACCCATCCTGAGCCATACCCTAAAGAGTACTCCTTAGTAAGCTGTGGCTATATTAGACTTATGGAATATGCTGCTCTCAAACAAACAATGTGTTCAGATCATCTGAGTAGGGCTGTGATTTATAATCTCAATTTTTAGTTAGTCTGAGGTAACTACAAATTCTACCAAACTTGGGTCCACCAAGTGGGAAAGAGGGTGGACTGGGTCAATAATCTAGTTTCTGTTAGTATGTTTTTTATTTGTATAGAGCTTTTTCTGTGTTTCACATTCAGGCTTTTTTTGTTTTGCTTTAGAATAAGTTCTTTGACAGCATATTACCTGTTCAAGTAACCTGATATATGCATTCAAATTGTGATGTCTCATGAATTTGCCAATCCTTAGAGTGGAACCAAAGAGCCTTTGATGTACAGGGCAGCAGATGCGGGAGTCTCTACTTTAGATGTTGCTACAACCTCCTCTAATTAGGCCTAAATTGTATAGTAAACTGCTGTGGAAAGAGTATGGTTTCCGCTCAGGCTAAGGAAGTGGTGGTGCACCCTTGGCATATGTGCCACAGCAAGCTATTTGTTATCACTGAAAGCTCTAAAAGGTTTCCCATAACTGGGCAAAGGTGTTTGCTGATGCATCCTACAGATTCAAAGCCACAAAGCTAAACCTCATCTAGCACCCATTTCAGTTTCATGGATCTTGCATGATCTTTGATGAGACTTCCTTATGTATTTGTGCCCAGATTTTTAAGGTATTGGCCATTCTGAAGATGCAGTGATTGTCCCAGCTAGCTCTGTTATCAGCCTTTTGGTGTGTTTTCATAGTGTTCATTTGGAAAGGCAGAGCTAAAGGTACTGATGTAGCACTTCTGCTTTTAATAACTGCAGATTACAGACTATCCAGTAGTATATAGTAGTCCTTACAAGGGATTTCGGGAAGCTCACCAGGATCACTGAACATTTTTCCACCTATGAAGATAGTCTAGTAGTTTTTCCTTAGTCCAGTATCTTTGGTTCTGTAAAAATATTTCATAGTAGTAGTGACTTGAGGCAGAGTCTGGGTTTCTTTATAGTAAATTCCTTTGCCAAATGCAGGAATTGCAGACTTGCTGCTGGCAAAAGTAAAGCAAGTAGGTAAGTAAACCTGTCCTGGTGTTGGGGCATTTTCCTGTAGGAGTTCAGTCTGATGAACATGTTCGTGCAGGAATCGGACTCCTAGGAGGGACTGTAGACAGTTCCCAGATGGGCCCTACTGGCCACTTGTGGGCAGTAACGTTGACATTGTTTGAGGTGGCAGGTATGATGCCTGCTTTTTGGGGTATTTGAGTGAGTAGCTGAGCCAGCCAAGGGAGTTTGTACGATTACAGGAAAAGAAAGAGATTCTTAGTTAAGCACAAGACTTCATTTGGGAACCAAAAACAAGTAATCTCTTCGATCTTGAACCACATATTTTCCTTGAAAAGTATGCATTTTCCTACAAAATTTTGCCAGGGGTTATGTCATTGAAAGGCAAAGTGAGATGAATATGAAGTTTTATTTAATGGCACACAGTACTGGAACTCTGAAGACCTGCAGCAGATTTAAATTCCAGCTCTTGTTATAATGTTTGAAAAGATTATAAAATTACAAAAATGCACATGAATCAAGTTTTCATATACTGTATGACGAGTGGAAGAGACAGTCCATTGTACCATTTTTTTTGGATCCTCAGGCATGGTTTGGCAGTGCAAGAACTCCGTAACATTAACAAATTCAAGAAAAAGTAAGTACTAAAAAAAAAACAGAAGTCATCCAGGAAGATGGCAGAGTGGTAAGCAGCAGACAGAAAGCCACTCTAAGATTGGGTGTCCAGACACTGGAATATAGCAGGGTCTGTCCCTGGATACAGGAAGATTCTGGAGTCAGAATTGAGGCCCACGATGAGAGCTAAGAGGGAAAATTCAACAAACAAGGAGGTGGCAGGTGGGTCTTTTCCAATTTAGGACTCACTTCATGGGAAAAGCAGTTCAAACCTACAGACACCGGGTGACTGCTAGCAACCCTAGAACCCTCCATGGAGAGATGCACCAGTGCAATGGAGGAATGGACAATGTAGACTACACTAGCTGGTGAGTAGCGTAGATTCAGCCTTCCTATGGGAGAGAGAGATTGGCTTGTTGACATCTTGGAGAGGGGCCAATTGTGCTGAGAACTCAGAACAACTGCTAGCTCCAACTAGTGGTTCTCAGTTAAATTGAAGCCTGAAGAAGGTGTGCTGATTGCTGCAGGTTATAGTTATTGATTGTACTGCTTTAGCCAAAGTGACATAATTGTTCTAAATAGCTGTTCTTCCTGGTATTCCAAGACTGACATTGCCTAGGTACCATAGAAAATATTGTGTGCCAGTGCCAAAGAACCAGGGGCCAGGCCAAGCACACAGCATCCCCAACAAATTGAAGAGGTAGGAACTTGCAACAGACTCAAAACCCCAAAACCAGCTACATCTGGAAGACACCTCAGAAAATTAGTCATTTCCTAAGATTCTAAATACTAGCAATAAAGGTACTCACCATACCAATTTACAAGCATCAACCAACCCAGGCATTAAACACAGAAAAAATAAAAGAAAATTAGAAGACTTTCAATCAGATGCAACCCCAGGGGGCAATGAGGTAGGACAATCTGAAAGCCACTCACCTGGCCTCTCTAAAGTAGTAACAACAAAGCAAATGAACAAGCCTCTAGAAAAAAAATCAACTCAGAAATAATTTTTCAGATAACTACAGAGATGGTGACTATAATGCAGAACATGCTGAGTGACTCTAGAGCAGATACAGGTAAAAAAAACAGAGGTGCTTAGGAAACTGATGGAAATCATGAATGCCCAACATAGGAAAGAAGTGGATTCCATAAAACAGATTCAAGCACATATCCAGGAGATTAAAATTCCATTGAAGGTATCTGCAGCAGAATGAGCCAATGTGAGGATAGAATCTCAAAGAACATTGTCTAGTGATCATGAAAAGAAAAATTTCTTAAAAATAGTAAGGGACTACTAAAAAATCAATCCAGCAGCTGCTAGATGATGCAAAGAAAAAAAAATATAAGATTAACCAGTGTCAATGAAGTGCAAGAGATAGCACAAGTGACATAAAAAACTGTTCAAAGACATCACAGCAGAAAACTTCCCTGGAGGGGAAAAAGATTTTGACATGCAGCTAACTGAGATATATAGGACTCCAATTAGCCACGATCAAAAATTATCTACAGCCAGCCATATTATAGTCAAGATTCCAGAAATTCAACATAAGAACAGAATATTAAAAACTGTTAGAGAAAAGAAACATCACCTCAGAATCACAGCTGACTTCACAACATAAACCCTTCTCAGGTCAAGGAGAGATTACAGTGAAGCATTTCAAGCCCTAAAAGAAAACAACCTCTAACCTGGATTTCTGTACCCTGTAAAAGAATCTTTAAAAATTGATGGAAAAATAAGATACTCCCATGACAAAGAACAATTGAGGAAATTTAAAAACATCAAACCAGGAAGGGCTGCAACTCCATGAATCCCAACATAATGAATCCACCAGGCAAGACAAACAAACAGGGGGAAAATGGGAGCCAAAAACAGGAAAATAACGTAACAAGGATAAGTCAATACACATCAGTTATAACCATGTTATAGGAATGTTAAAGGGGTCAGTTCACCTATCAAAAGAAACAGACTGGCAGAATGGAGCAAGCAGTAAGACCCAACACTATGCTCCATACAAGAAACACACTTAATTTAAAAGAAATTTGTAGGCTTACAGTCAAAGGATGGAAAACAATACTCCATATGACAGGAACCTGGAAAAAAGCATGGGTAGCTATTCTATTTGCAGACAAAGGGGAATTCAAGCCAGGATTAATTAAGAGAGATAAAGAAGGTCACTATATCCTTGTAAAGGGAATAATCCAAGAAGAAGAGATAACAATCATAAATACATATGCAACAAATGTCAGCATATAAAAACTATAGAAAACAAATATTAATGGACATGAAAAATCAAATAAGCAAATAACACAATTGTATTGGAGGATCTCAACACCCAACTGTCACAATTAGACAGATCAACTGCACAAAATATTCAACAATGAGATATCAGAAATGAACCAAACTTTTGAACAAATGGACCTGGTGGATATATACAGAGTGTTCCACCCCACTACATCAGAATACACATTCTTCTCAGCTGCACATGGGATGTTCCCCAAAATAGACCACATACTAACTCACAGAACATGCTTAAGTAAGTGCAAAGGAATTAAAATTATCCTATGCATATTACCAGACCATAGTGCAATGAAATGGGAAATCAATGGCAAAAGAAACCCACAAGAACTTCATAAACACATGGAAATTAAATAGCACCCTCCTGAACAACCAATGGATCACAGGTGAAATTAAAGAAGAAAGTAGAAGTTTCTACAATTAAATAATAATGCCATTACAAAATACCAGAATTTATGGAAGACACTGAAAGCAGTCCTACAAGGGAAACTTATAGCAGTGAACACCTATATCAGGAAAACAGAGTGAGCTCAGATAAACAACCTCATGTTGAACCTCAAGCTTCTAAAAAGAGAAGAGTAGACCAAACCCAAAACTCATATGAAGGAGGAAAGTGTAAAAATTAAGAACAGAAATTAATGCAATGGAGACTAAGAAAACAATACAAATAACCAATGACTCGAGATTTGGTTCCTTGAAAGATGAAATCAAATTGACAAAACCTTCACTAATCTTATCAAAAAAGGAAAGAAAAGACTCAGATCCACGCAGTGAGGAGTGAAAAGGGTGAAATCACAGTGGACCCTGCAGAAATCCAGAAGATCATTTGACCTACTTTGAGAACTTGTATTCTAATAAGATAGAAAATGCAGAAGAAATGGACAGATTCCTAGATGCAAATTACCAAAGCTGACATAAGAAAATATAAAAATCCTAAATAAACCAGTATTAGTCAGTGAAATTGAAGATGTAATTACAAACATACCAACAAAGAAAAATCCAGGTCCCAAAGGATTCTCTGCTGAATTATACAAGAAATTCAGAGAAGACCTACTACTTCTCAAACTCTTTAATGAAATTGAAAGGGTAGCAATACTCCAAAATTCATTTCTGGAAGCAAGCATTCCCCTGATACTAAAACCAGAGAAGGATACAATTAGAAAGAGAACTACAAAAGAACATATGCTCTCCCTAATGAGCATAGATGCAAAAATCCTCAATAAGATACTGCCAAATAAAATGCGGCAAGTAATTAAGAAGCTTAATACGATTATTAACCATGACCAAATAGGATTAATCCTGAGTCAGGGATGGTCTAACACGTGGAAATCAATAAATGTAATAGACCATATTAACAGAGCCAAAGACAAAAAAATCACATGATCATCTTGACAAAGTCTAACACCTATTCATGATAAAAACTACAGAAATTTGGAATACATGGTCTTATCTCAGTGTGATAAAAGCCATCTATGACAAATCAACAGCCAACATTATACTAAATGGACCAAAAATGAAAGCTTTCACTCTAAAATCAGGAACCAGACAAGGATGTCCACTGTCATCACACTTACTCAATATAGTTCTAGAAACTTTAGCCAGAGCAATTAGACAAGAGAAAGAAATAAAAGGAACAAGGATCAGAAAGGAAGAAGTTAAATTATCATTTTGCAGATGATATGATACTCTCTATAGAATACTCCCTGAACCACCAGAAGACTTCCAGATTTAAAAAACAAATTTACAGCATAGCTGGATATAAAGTAACACTCAAAAATCAATAACCTTCCTGTGTAAAAATGACAAATTCACTAAGAGACAAATTAGGGAAACAACACCTTTCACAATAGCATCCAAAAAATGAAATATCTAGAGATCAATCAATGAAGGAAGTAAAAGACCTCTACACTGAAAACTACAGTATTCTCAAAAAGGAGATTGAAGAGGATATCAGAAAATGGAAAGATGTCCCTTGTTCTTGGCTCAGAAGAGCCCATGTAGAGAAAATGGCTATACTTCCAAAATTTTTATGCAAATTTAATGCAATCCCAATCAAAATTCCAAAGCATACCTCACTGAATCAGAGAAAATAATCCTAAAATTCATTTGGTAGCAGAAGAGACCTAGAATAGCAAAGGCAGTTCTTGACAACAAAGGCAAAGCAGGGGACATCACAATCCCAAAATTGAAATTATATTACAAACTACTGTAATAAAAACAGCATGTCACTGGCAAACAGAACAAAGCAGACCTGAGGATCAATGGAACAGATTAGAAGATACAGAAAGACCTCCAAACATACTTAGCCACCTAATTTTTGACAAAGGTTCCAAACACATTCACTGGAAGGAAGACAGACTCTTTTATAAATGGTGCTGGAAAAATGGGCATTGCACACGCCTAACATTAAAATTAGACCCATATCTTTCACCATACACTAAACTAAAATCAAAATGGATCAAAGATCTAAATATTAAAATAGAAGCATTAAATGTGCTGGAAGATAGAATAGGTAGAACTCTTGAAGACATTGGCATAAGAAAGATTTTAAGAACAAAACACCAATCACACAGCAACTATCACAAAGAATTAGTGACTGGGATCTCATTAAAATGATTTTGCACAGCAAGGAAACCACCAACAGAATGAAGAGACAACTCACTGGTGGGAAAGAATTTTCCAGCTGTTCCTCAAAGAAAGGATTAATATCTAGAATATATAAGGAATTCAAAAAAAATCAGGTCCCCCAGATTTAAAAACCTAGTTCAGAAATTGGCATCTGAAATGAATATACACTTCTCAGATGAAAAAACAGCAATGGTAAATAAGTATATGAAAATATATGCAAATCAAAACAACACTGAGATTCCATCTCCCCCTAGAAAGAATGGCTATTATCAAGAAATCAACCAGTAACAAATGCCAATGCCATTGAGGCTGTGGGGAAAAATCCACTGTTGGTAGTTTAGAATGGTGCAACCACTGGGGAAATCAGTGTGGAGGTTCCTCATAAAACTAGGATTAGTGCTTCCCCTTGACCCAGCTATCCCCCTTCTTGGTATCTTCAGAGAAGAGTTAAAAGCATCATACCACAACAAAATATGCACAGCCATGTTTATAGGGGCACAGCCAAAATGTCCATCAATTGGTGAATGTATAAAAAAGATGTTTTCTTCTACAATAGAGTACTCTGCCATAAAGTAGGATAAGCTTGAGATATTTCTAGATAAATGGATAGACCATACTCTTAAAATAAATCACACACACATATGTAAATACCATTGTTTTTCCAGTGTGAGAAACTGAGAGTGTAATAAGGACCACAGTGTATAATACATATTGTGAAATAGGAAGAAAATGTTCAAATATGGATGAGAAAAATGGGGTGGGGAGGGGGAAAGGAAAAGGGGGAAAGTAAAAAAAGTGAGAAGGAAAAAATGGAAACAAAGCTTTTGTAAATGGGGAGGGGAAAAGGGGTTGGAAGGAGGATAGGGGAAGGGGGAAACAAGTTATGTCATGTATAGGTACAAATTCTCTGTAACGAATGTCATCATTATATATACCTAAAATGTACCAATAAAACGTGATCAGAAAATGTCTGTTTGACTTCTATTTCTTCCCTCTGCCAGTTACAAAGAGCAGAAATACAATGTTACATACAGCCAACAAGCAATTTGTGTTATCACTATGACATACAATTTATGTGTTGATTTGGCATGGATGCTGCAGAGATTTTTGTCTGTATAGAACTATTTCCTCTGCTATGATCGCTGAGGCCTAAAGAAAAAAGATACAGTGATGTGCTGGACGATGTATACAAAATTATCTTGCCTTATCCTCTAAAAAAGAACTTATTGGGCTGGGGATATAGCTCAGTTCAATAAGCGCTTGCCTGGCAAGTGTAAGGTCCTGAGTTTGATCCCTGGTACCGCAAAAAAACCCAAAAAACCAAACTTACTAGAGCCTGAATATTCTCTTTAATGGCAAATAATTGGTTAGTTGCTTTCGTGAATATAAAATGAGGCCTTTTGAGAGAAAAAGAAATTAGTGACTAACTTGACCTCAGAAGCAATTTCAACAAAAACAATTACTATACATTTCATTAAAGTCAATCAGCATATTTTCCTTTTTGTTAAATTTCTTCTAAGTTTAAATAAAGACTTTATGAACAGAAAAAAGGTCACTGTTTAGTTTGTCTATAACGCTACAGAGTGGAAAAGTTTGGTTTTAGAAAAGCCTTAAAGAAATGCAAAACCAGCCAGGTATGGTGGTGTGCGCCTATAATCCCAGTACTTGGGAGGCTGAGGCAAAATGATCACTGTGAGCTCAAGCCCAGCTGTGGCTACATAGTGAGTTCAAGGTCAGCCTGAACCTCAGAGTGAGACTCTCTTTCAAAAAGAAAAAGAGAAAAATGCAAAAGCACTCTTCATGACCAAGTACTGTGTGTGGGGACTGATCTCTCTCGCTGTCACTCCGTTCCAAACACCTCAACAGGACTTTTACTTTCCACTTCATTCTTTTTTTTGTTAAGCTTAGTTTTTTAAAACAAGTGGATATACGCACTTTTAATGCACTTACTGATGTACAAGTGACATACAGTAAACTTCACTATACATATTTTCATAATCAGAAAAAATTTAAGTGTGTTAGAACTAGTTATGCCTCTAAAAAGGCATTTCCCTCACTCCCAAGTTTATTGTGAAAGAATCTTAAATGTGTCATATCATTGGGATGAACTGTGAGAGGGTGAACTGATGCTTTCCCCTGTAGATTGTTAGGTAACAGTGTGTCCAAACACGAGCATATCCCTTCCCAGTCCTAACATGTACTCTTGTAAGAAAGCACTGAACTTGAAGAAGGTGACACTGTGTAGGTATCTATCTATCTCTCGATAGATTTTCAAACATACCGTCAGTGTTCATTAAATATCCAGACACATGTAAATTTAACAGACTCAGTTAATTTTTAAATTAGTTCTTTATTTTAACAGTACCCTTTATGTTGATCATGCATCATTAATTAGAACAGCATGCTCTTTTGAACCTTTGGTGGAAATTGGAATTTCTCTTCAATCTTTTAAACTACTAACAGTTTTGGCACAGTTAGCAATTTAATAAAATGTTGTGAAAATCTATGACAGAAATACTTCCTCAACACTCAAACATTTATATGTAGACAAAAGAAATAAAAGGTAAGATCATCAATGGCAGAGCTCTACTAACAGAATGATTTAGCAAAGTCTATTAATTCAACAAAAGCACATTTCCCCTACTCCCTCAATTAAATGCTGTAAAAACTGGTGCCAAACTAATAGATTTGAATTATTAACAAGAAAATCATTTTTTCTGAAATTCATACATCACACTTAGTACTGAAGTAACCTGAAAGAAGTTTTTATTTCGTTCCTTAATATAAAAATCTGTTTATCACCTCTTATGCCAATAACGTTTAACAGTAAATGGCTAGGCTGGGGATATAGCTTAGTGGAATAAGTGCCTGCCTAGCAAGTGCAGGGTCTTGAGTTTGATCCCCAGTACTGCCAAAAAAACCCAAAAAACAAAAAAACAGTGAATGGCTGAATCTAAATCTTATTGTATTTTTTATTACTTTTAATGTTAAATGAGTGGGTAAATATATTCACAAATACTTAAATATACATGTTTGTGTTACATATTAATACATAGAACACTTTTTATTGGCCACAGTTTAAGGATATTTACATTAAAATAATAAAAGTTACAAATGATTGGATGTGGGCCAAAACAAAGTCATGGACTCTGAATTAACGAAATGATAGTTTTTACTTTCAAATGATCTTCATTTCACTGCCAAGAGCTGGAAGAAAACAGAGGTAAAAAGAAAATACAACTTTACAACTGGCTTACTGAGCTGGGCATGGTGGCACAGACCTATAATCCCAGCACCTTGAGTCTGAGCCCAGTGTACGCTACAAAGTGAGTTCCAACAAAACAAAAAAAATTAATAAAAACTAGATTATTGAGAAATAAATTAACTTTACATTGGCAAGTATCATACAGACTGAAAAGAAAAGAAAAAATAATAAAAGGGAATCTAAATCAGCGAAGAGATAATTGATGTTGATATTTTTCCAGGTGTCTCTACATTCTTTTGGGGTTCCATGTATTCTCTGACAAACGTCACTATTCATGGCTCTGACCATATGCAATTTCTCCAAAATTTTCCAGTTTACTACAGCTGTTAGCATATTTAGCAACTGAAGAAAATGTTTTTAAAAATCTATGACAGAAACAACACTTCTTTGGCATTAAAACATTTGCAACCAGACAAGAAGAAACTTTAAAAAGTATTGTCAAAGGCAAAGCTTTGGTACTTAACAGTATTTTTCAGCAGGGTCGTATTGAAAAATTGAAACCAGCCTTGTAATCAGACCTGTTACTCCCTGGGCACTTACTGGTGTGCAGTACAGCGGGAGAGGCATAGTGGTGGCAATTTATTTGGTGCAGATTCAGGGGATCTGCTCAGCCCTGAATGTTTCAGGAAAACTGAGGGGTCCTTAGACACCCTCGTGGTGCAGATCAATGCCAGAATTCCCCACATTAGGATTTGCCCCATTTCATAATGGCCAAAGAGGTAGATTGTGAACAGCCGACATAGGAAGAAGCTGACACCATCGCTGGCTGGGGGTTGCGGGAATTTACTCAAGGCCCCAGAGAGTTTTGCAAATTCCAGTCTTTCCAAGGTGTCTACAGCTAAATCTGCTTCTCTAGCTCACAACCTGAAGGAGGTTGGGGTGGATGTGGTGTGACCAGGAGAAAGGCTGACAAATCCTGCAGCCCAGTGACTTATGGACTATCCACTCATACCAGCTGTGTATGTTCCTAGTACTTCCCATAACCTGGAAGCTTGTATGTCATCTCTTAATAGTCACTGAATTCCTGGAAAGGTGACCATGCCTTGTCTTTTATTCCAAGTTTTCTACATGGGAAAAACTAGTTATAAAAGTTACTGCAACAGTAGTTACATGTATATAGACAGCTAAGCCGAATAAATGATCTTGCATCTTCCAACTGAAATGGCTAACTAGAGACAACTGGGTGTCCACAAAAGTGGAATACTGGTAGATTATAAACACATACTAGAAAGGCTGGACTGACAGATATGGGCTTGTAAATCTCTAATAGATACACTACAGAGAATGCATGCATTCTCTGGAGCTTTTATGCGTGAATACATATATTTGTATGTACATGTTTGCTACTGTGTCTTTTCTTTTTTCTAATAGTTTCTCTTGTGCTATATTAGCAGTGACTCAATGAATAGATAAGCAGTGGTTTTATACGAGACTTATTTCATGTTTTAGATAAATCTGAACAATTTAACTGTATGTTACAGAGTAAACTTTCAGAAATGATGTTTGTTATGCCTGATGTATCAATATAGAATTTACTAATACTTAAAAACAATAGCCACCACTTTGAACAGCTCCCAGGACAGAGCCTAAAGCTGTGAATCTGCTGGAGTGCTGCTATGATTTGGTTTTTCTCCAGAGACAGAATGCTTCAGAAACTGACCAGTAGCACCGATGTATAATCTTGAGCGCATGGGCCATTTCTGGAAAAAGAATATTGAAATAAGAACCAAAAGTTAGTATCTATAACATTAATAGCATATGTCTATAATAGTAAAAATTCCAAATACCCCAATGAAACTGTAATATCATATAATTAGTAACAATTATAATTATGAATTTTAAGGTGTAGCATGAAAAAGTTTATTAATGCTAACAATAGAAGTAAAAATATATTGACTTTGATTATAATTAAAAATGTGTGCATATAAATAAGAACTGTAAGAAGTCATGGAGGATAAATATAGTTGAAGTATAGAAAATATATGTACTCTCAATGTTTTAATTTCGAATGAAAACTAAAACACAATTCAATGTAAAACACAGCTGTAAAGAATGAATGCTCACTTATATGTAACTCTGGAGTGATACAGATAAGATTAGCATGGGTCCCGAGCGGAGATGACACGCAAACTCATGAAGCATTTCGTATTTTTAAGTCCTGGTGTTCTCCCACACAGTAGGGTGCCCATAGATAATAATATATTTTATATTTCAAAAAAGCCAGAAGAAAGCATTTTCACTGTTTTCACCTAAAGACATGATAAATGTTTGAAGAGATAAATAGGCTTACCCTCGTTTGAAACTTACACAATGTACACGTGTGGAAATATCTCATTGTATCCCATACATATATAACTTTTATATGCCAGTTAAAAATGAAAAGAGAATAGTAAGGGGTGTGTGATGATACCTGAAAGTTTCGTCCTGAGGCATCCAACAATACTATTTTCATGTCTGTAGGTGTGATAGGTGAATTTATGGCCATGTACCTCAGATTATTTAGAGTATTAAATTCAGATTACTCTGGCTGAGAACCCATATTTTAAATACACATAAAATATAAAATCTGTGTTATTTGGAATTTAAAATAGTCCACTCCCAGGCTCTCTATAAATAACTTTGTATGCTGTTTGATAGAGTAATACGACTGACACTTTTACAGATTAATTTCAGGGTCTTTTTAAAAACATCACAAATGGGCATTCTTATGTACAGCATTCTGGGTGCATCACTGTCTCTGTTCTTGTCCTAGCACAGGCTACTAAACTGAAGTGTTTTTAGAAACTGGCCCGAGGCTCATCTGCTATGTCTGGACCTCATATTGTCAGGTCAGATGTAAGCCCTGTGTTTGACTAAAGATCCCAATGCTATGGTATTAGGGTCTAAATGTTTGTGTTCCCCCAAAATGCATGTCCTGAAGTCCTAAACCCTAAAGTAATGAACTGGGAGGTGATTCAAATCAGATTAGGTCACTACAGATCAGTGGGCTCTGAACAGAAGGTGAGTGGATCTCTCCGTCCCTGCCTCCCGCTCAGTCTCCCTCCTCGGTCCCTCTTCCTTAGTGCGCGTGCGCCAGCAAGGAGATGCCCTATGAGGACCCAGCACAAGGTGGGCCGTCCTCGGGCCAGCAGGAGAGCCCTTGCTGGGAATCAAACCCCGACAGCACTTGGACCTCAAACCTCCTTAGCCTCCATTCTGTGAAATATCAATTTACGTTGTTAAGACATCCAGTCTGCAGTATTTCGTTGGGGCAGCCTCAGCAGACTGTAATTATGTGATGAACAATACAGGGCAGAAACATCAGTTTCAAAGTACAGGGTTTTTGGGGATGTTACAAACCACTGTTCTCAACATTTTATATCCCTGCTTCATTTTTATAAGCATAAGAATTTCTTGCTCAAGTCTCAAATGCAATTTGAAAATTATGTGAATTAAATACATACATCCAAAAATAAAATAAAAATATTACTGAATGCTTCCCTGGTGGTTCTCTTATGTGCTACCCAGGTCCCACTGTGTAGAAAATTGCCCTAAATCATTCAACAAAGTGCAGAGACAAATGAAGGTATCTGGTCCTTACATCCTTGCTAGAAATACATAACTCATGAGCGAACATAGGATTGGATGTGGACTTTTGTCTCAGTTTCCATAGACTTATTAAATCATAACACTTTCCTTTTTAAGAACTTTGTGTGCTTGATCAGAAAGGTCTGTAATGATCTTCTCACACTTAGACACATACACGTTTTTAAGTGTCAGAAATGAAAATGTAAATAAAATACTGGTTAGGTTGCATGTCACCAGAATGCTAAAAAAATCAAATAACTGATTTATGTTGTATTTTCAATGGTTTAGCATCGTGTAGATCAATACAAATACTGAACTTACTTTTCTCCACTAAGGTATATTTAAAACCATATAGTTTCATTAAACTTAGAAAAATCTAGCAAGCTCACAAAGTTAATCTTAACAAAGATTAACCAAATGTACACTTGGAAGAGTTAAATGACCCCCCCAAAAAACAAAATCCTGCATTTATTTTTAAAACTTTGTTTACTGGTATGGACAATAATTGTTCTGGTGTGGCAATTAACAGTCATCTGTGCTTTTCTCCCAGTGTCAAGTTTGAAATACACTTTCTCACTAGTGCCCCAAAGGGAGAAAAATAAGATTAGGCCATGTCCCAGGAGACCAGTCTCTTAGACAGTTTTTTGGGGGCGTTGCTGAGGACATAACAGTGGCCTCATGAATGCTAAGTACAAGCTCTACCAATGCGCAACATCCCCAGCCTCTCATTTGATACATTCTTAATGTAGGTCCTTAACAGTTTTAACATGCTAATAATATCAGCAATAAGTACTGATGATTCAAAATCACAGCACTGTGATATTCATTAAAAGATCTTTGTTATCCATGTAGGACTTAGCAAATGAAAATAAAGTCATTTTAGGACATCTACTACTAATTTACAATGAACCTTTTGTTAACCAAAAAGTAAAAATGATTAGAATATTTTTATTCCTTTTGTATTCCACTTGGTTAGTGTCTGTAAAATATTGTGTTAACAGGAATTTTAATTATGTATGTAAAGTATCTTCACTCTGAACCTTCACTCCTCATAATTACAACTCTTTTAGGGCAAATGTAAAATGTACCTTACAGTACCCTACTGCTGTTTATACAGTATCTTTACTTTCATCTCTATAATACATTCCTTTAGGGCAGGGACTAAGTCTTAACTCATAATTGTATTCATTTCATTATCCTCAAATAGTGCTTTACACATAGTAGGAACTCAGATGTTTGTTTCAAAGTATCTTATTGGCCATCATCAATTTCATTTTTAAGAAATGATCAGGCCTTCTATCATCTCCAGAATTTGTTTTGTTTTGTGGTACTGGGAGTCAAACCCAGGACCTTTACACTCAGCTACATTCGCAGACCTTTTTTTGGTTTTTTTGGAGACAGGATCTCCTTGCAAGGTTACCAAGGCTGGGCTCAAATTTGGAATTCTCCTGCCTCAGCTTCCCATAGTGCTGGAGTTAAGGGAGTTCAGAACTGTCTTTAAAAATCAGTAACTGAGTCAGAGGACAAATGAGATTTAATTTTTCTTAAAATAGTATAACTACAAAAATATTTGGCATATGAATCAAATACAAAAAAGCTTATTAAACTTATTGTCACACTCAAATATTGATGCTTCTAACATTTCTCACTTAAAGCATTGAAACTAAGGTGAAAACTTGATTTCTCATTCTGAATTATATCTCACACAAAGGAGGCATTTAACCTATGCTTTTTATATTAAAATCTACTTAATGGCAAAAAGTTTCTCAGAGCAAAGAAGCCAAAAGAAATCTACATTAGTGGTACATCTGAATAGCAATCAGATGCACACTAATATAAAACTCTAAAATGTGTGATTTTCTCAGTTGAAATTGTAAAACTCATTTACAGGATAGAGATCTAGCATAAGTCATGATATTTCATTCTTTCATATGTAACATTTGAAAGGGCTTAAGTTTATCAACATGTAGATCATATTTGCAAAATAGTGTTAACCCTCACCCATCTGTAAGTTCAGTTAATATTAGAGTGTGCTTTATCATATTTCAACAATGATCATCTAATAATGTATTGGACACTGATAGGCTTAAGGCTAAGCCCTGATTTTGTATTTATGTGTGTTAAAATTTGAAAATTTAGGTTTGGCAAATACAGAGAAGAACACACGTTTTCAAAAGAAACCCAGATCAATGGAAGGTTTCAAAACAATCAAGTCAAGGAGAAAAGGCCGATGCAGAGACTGCCCCAACAGTGGTCAGACAGCTTAGCCTTATTAAATGACCATTCCACCTATATGGAAAAAATCAGGCAACATGGATTCTTTTTGATAATTTTGTACATTTCAAAATATGCATACAGTATTTAATCAAGTCATTCAATAATATGCTTATTATGAAAATGACGTAAAACAGTTTTTCTAATGTTTTTGCTATCTAGTCCATGATATTTAACCTTTATTTGAACCGACTGAAATTTGTTCTTACTACTTTTACCAAAAAATTCTCAACCGTGTTTCCTTAGGATTATTGAGGAGCATATAATTCCATGACTCCGTTTAATCTGTAAAACCTTTCAAAGATTCCATGAAAAATACAATGGAAATGTAATTACGTAAACTAAAAACACTTAAAAACTTTCAAACGATCATAAATGTAATTCAGATACTACAAATTGTAAGGATGTGCAACCAAGTCCCTCATTTCTCGCCTTAAAATATACAAAAATCCTTAGGCTGCCAACCTACAAGCAGCAGGAGAGACCCTACAGAAGCCACCCAGTCTTTAACCACGTCCTCCTCTACCGCGCTTGCTTAAGCAGCGGTCTAGTGCAGTGTGTGTGTGTGAGGGGGTTGCCACCAGGTCATTCTGCTGGTCTGTTGCCCTTCACCGTCGCAGGGGTGAGAGGTCAGTGGCACCTGCCAGGGAGTGACAGACAAGGTCAAGGCGTCCACATATCCGTTCCAGGCCCACAGTGCACCCTGCCTGCCTACCTTGACTGGGTGCAGATAGCCGTCGCCACGCAAGGTGGCCAGACTGGGGTCCGCCGGCGCCTCGGCGTCGTCCTGCAGGCTGCGGGTAAGATGCGCGATGTAGGTGGTGGCCAGCAGCAGCACGTCCAGCTTGGACAGCTTAGTGTCGGGTGGCACCGACGGCAGCGTGCGCTGCAGCTCCAGGAAGGCGTGCCGCAGAGTCTGCACGCGGCTGCGCTCCCGCGCAGCGTTCGCAGCAGCCGGCCGCCCGCCCCCGGAGCGCGCAGCGACCCCGGGGCCCGCGGGCTCCGGGCGCCCTGGGCTCGGGGTTCGGGTGCTGGAGGCCGGGGGCGCGAGCTCCGCGCTGGCGCCAGGCGGGCTGCTTGCCCGGTGGCCGCGGTCCATGGTGGCGTCCAGCGCTGCGCACTCTGCAAAGGAACGAAGCGCCGTGAGGGCCGGCTGAACTCGAGGGGCGCAGCCAGGCGATCGCGCTTCCCCACCGCCCGCGTTCGTTTCGCCTGGGGCGGTTTGGCCTTTGGGGCTTGGGGAGGGCGGGTGGCCTGAGTGTTTCTGAGCTCCTCCGGATGCGGACGGGCGCAGGGGAGTTTTCATGAATAAATTAGGCGGATGCGGAGGGGCGCAATAGAGTTTTCACGAATAAATTAGGCGCAAGGGCCACAGGCCACGGGAGGGAGCGCGCGGGCGCGCAGCCCCGAGGTGGCACTTGTTTGCGAGTCGGGAACCGGGTCCACCAGCCGGGAGAAAGGACCGCAAGGCGCGGTGGCACCGGCCGCCCTTCGGGTCGTTCGCGCTCGGAAGAGGGGCGATCCCTGGCCTCCCTGGGACCACGACCCCCACCACGGCTCTGCCCGGGACCGGCGCGACGCGCGTCGGCTCGGGGTTCTCACCTTTCCCGGAGCAGCGGTGCGGAGAGCGGCTGCACTGAGCGAGTGGACAGGGCCGTCGAGCCGGGTCTGCGTGGCCAGGGCCGTGCGGGTCCCCGAGGGCTGCCTCCAGCCGGTGGTGGTCTCGCCTTTTATGTAGGCGTCCGGGAGGCTCCGCGTGGGTGTTCTGGCCCTCGAGGGCAAGTCGGGCGCAGGTCAGTGCCCAGCCCGGGGGTTAAACTAAGGGCGGTGGCGATGCAGAGTGTCCCCCTCTGCGCAGCGAGAGTCATTAATCAAACCGCCTGGAGGGGCGGGGCTGAAGCCGGGGCGGGGCTAGGGCCAGGGGCGGGGCTAGGGCCAGGGGCGGGGCCAGGCCGGGCGGGCTCGGTCCCGGCTCCGCGAGGCGCCGTCGTCCTGGGGACAGACCGCGGCTCTTCAGGCGCCCGCGGCGTCGGTGGGGCTGGGGCCAGGGTTGGAGCAGGTGACCCCGGCCTTGGGAGTCATCTCCGCTCGCCGCGAGCGCGCCGCCGGGGCCCAGTCCAAGCCCAGGTCCCTCCGGGCGCCCGGTGCCACCGCGGCGCGGCAGTCGGCTTTCTGAGGAAGGCGTGGCCCCTCGACGCCAGCCGCGTCCCGCCGCAGGTAACCCCGCCTCCCCGCGCGCCTGCGGCGTCGCCCCGAGAGCTGCGGGGGCCCAGGCCGCGGCTTCGCTTCGTTATTCGGACCTGAGCGACCTGGCCGGCACCGCGGCCCACGGGCAGCGCCGTTCCGTTCGCAGCGGCGCGGGCAGGCCCCGACCCAGCGCGTCACCCGCGGGCGCGGCCGTCCAGCGCGGCGTCCCGCAGCCGCTGCTTTCGCAAGGGAAGTTCCAGGGGCCTCTCGGTACTTCCTAGCAACATAACTAGGACATACTGGAGACGAGGTCTATGGTTAAGAAAACAGAAACGGGACACTTATGTTCTCTTTGGAATCAAAACGGAATTTCAAATTCAAAATATCACTGAAAGCTGGCGCGTTGGCTGACGCCTGTAATCCCAGCTACTAGGCAGGCTGAGGCAGGAGGATCACAAGTTGTAGACCAGCCTGGGCAATTTAGGGACACCCTGTCTTAAAATTTAGAATAAAGGGCTAGGGGTGTAGTTCTGTACTGCAGCCTGGCACACGCGAGGCCCTGCGGTCAATTCCCGGTACTAGGGTACAAAAAGTCAGCGAGGAAGCCGCCCTGGTGTATGATCTTGAATATTTTGCAGTAGCTTTCTAACTGTCAAAGTTGGCAGCCCCGGCGCACACGTGAGGTGTTTTAGTGAGTCAGAGTGGCCTTCATCTCAGTACTCATCCAGTACTTGTAATCTGATGTACATTTGAGAGAGAAGCACAGCCAGTGTCCATTGATTCAAAAGTACTTCCATCGAATAAGAAACGCATCTTTATTTCCCAGTAAGCGGTAAGATCACGATGACAGTGAATCGGAAGATCCTTGAATTCACACGTGGAAACCAAAGTTTCAGATTCCAAAAAGAAGCAAATCCCATAAGAATTTAGAGATACCCCAAACCACAAATGCTCAAAAGATGTCTTTGTCTAGTTGTGTAAAGTTTAATAAAATCAGATCGCGTGAGGCTGAATTTACTCGTTTTCCACGTTAACTCTGGGTTACGGAGAAGGTGGAGTTCATGTCCATCTGTGTTGTCGTTAGAAAACCTTCAGAAAGGAGATTCCTGTATTTAGGGGGAGGAAGGGAGAGGGAGACAGAGACGGAGGAGAGGAGCCCAGTGATGAATTGCTTTACAGATGAAGCAAGCAAGGCTCTTCGTTGCCAAAAACAGATAGCAGAAAGGCTCCCTCCTGCCAACAGTGGCTGGACAATGGATGTGCTGCCCAACAGGTCGGAATGAAAGGACCAATGTTAATAGCACCCACCACGTGCATCACTCCGCGTCACTCCGTTGACCTAACTTCTGCCTCTTTAAGCAGCCTCTCCGAAGCCTCTGGTAATATGCTGGACTTTTACTAGTACACGTTTGCAGTACATAATGGTTGCATTCACTGTAGGGGATTGATACTGTACATAACGCATTTCAGTTTCTTTCTTCCTCCTCTTTCATCTCTTTTACTTTTCCAGCATCGGATTCATTTGTTTATAAGAACTTATAAAGTTAATTATCATATATATTGATTGAAAACCAGACTAATAGGTCAAAGAAGATATATAACATATAAGACAATTGTACTAATTCAAGGTCCACTTTTGGATACATTGTCTGCACATTATAACACCTTTTTCCTCTTTTTTCTATTAGCTTTTATTTCATTCATGTGCTTATTGAGTGTTTCATATAAAAGAAATATGCAATATTTAAACTTATGTGTCTGAGTTACTTCACTTAACGTCATGGTCTCAAGTGCATCCATTTTCCTACAAATGACTTAAGTTTATCATTTTTTACAACAGAGAAGTACTCCATTGTGTGTACCCATTTTTTAATGTTTATCTGTTGATGGACATATAGGTTGTTTCCAAGATTTAGCTACTAGGATTTGCACTGCTATGAGCATGGGTATGCATATATGACTGCAGTATGATATTTTTAACTCTTTTGGGAAAAAACCCAAAAGAAGAATAGCTGGGTCAAATGAAATTTCTACCTTTAGGTTTTGAGGACTCTCCATACTGATTTCCATCGTGGTTGTATCCGTTTACAGCCCTACGAACAATTGAGAAGGGTTCCTTTCTTCCCACAGCCTTGCCAGCATTTATTATTGGTAGCCATTGTTTCTGGAGTGAGATGGAATCTCAGTGTTGCTTTAATTTGCATTTCTTGGGATGGCCAGCAATGTTGAACATTTTTTCATGCATTTATTGACTGTATTTCTTCATCCAAGAAGCGTATATTCATCTCAGATGCCCATTTTTAAAATTTTGGGGAGTCTGATTATTTTAAAGTTCTTCATATATTCCAGATATTAGCCCTTTGCCTGAGGAGCTGGCAAAAATCTTTTCCCATTCTGTAGGTTGTCTTTTCACTCTGTTAGTGGTTTTCTTTGTTGTGCACTGATGATTTTATCCTAAATATTTTCATTATGGCTTGTATTCAGATGTCCCTCCAAAGCCTCATGCAGTCATAGGTGGGGCTTTTTCAGAGGAGCCTGGAGCTAGAGTGTGTGTGACACTAGAATTGATTCATGGTGCAATGCTCAGCCCAAGGGCACTAGGATTAAGAGCATGAATGCTACTCACCCTAAGTAGCCTGGGTAAGGGCTATGACCATCCCTTGGTTGCTTTGCTACCTTCTGCCTGTCATGAACTGTTTTTCCTCTTCAGTGCTATCTGCTATGCCTTGGAGCCAGCTGACTATGAAGTGAAACATTTACAAACCTTGAGCAACAGGAGAAGTAAGACAAGTCCTAATTCTGACTCAATATTTGCAGTTAAATTCAAATCCTGAAATTTCCATTATTACATAATTAGTAAAAAGTATCACTTATTTGGGACTTTATATGTACTAAATGCTTTGGAGGTATTTTATCATTTGTCTTTACAAAAATTCTGAGGATTTTACATTTTACAGTAGAAGAAATAAAGCTCAGGTTAGGTAACTTGTCCAAGGTCCCATAGTTTTTGAGTGGCGGAGAGATTTTAAACAAAGCAGACTTACCCTAACACTTATGCTTGTTGCTACACTATTTAAAATTTGTATTTTATAACTTAAAAAACATTTTTGTATGTATTATCTGTTTTTGCATCTATTTCAATGCATACTTCAAATAGTTTTACTCCTTATTAGCAGTCTACATATTACTTCATGGTGTATCTTTCTTTGGAGTTTTTATTGTCTAGTTTCCAGAAAAACTATGGCTTTAGAGTGTACTAGATTTTTATTTCATTGAGTAAAGTTTTGATCTTAGAGTTATTCTTAAGTCATTTTTCCTAAATGAGTCAAGTTGTAGTGTTAACTTGTTAAGATTAAGATTCTTTTATAGTTCAAAATATGTCACATATCAGTATAAAAATACTGTTTTATGTAAAACATTTTATAAATTTTATGTGCATGTAAAACGATATATTGATTGGTACTTTTCTTCATCTTTCAACTGTTTGCATCATTGTTTCAAATATACTTTGTGTAGTTAAACTTACTCTTTTGAGTAAATAGTTTAGAGAGTTTACATAAGCATATGCAAAACGGTAACTGCCACCACAAAGATACAGAACATTTCCATCATCCTCCAGATTCCCTTGTGCTGACACATTGTAGTCAGCTCTTTGGCCTGTTCCCAGTTCCTGGTGGCTGCTCATCTGTTTTCTGTCAGTATGGTTTTGCCTTTGTCAGAATGTCATACAAAAAAGGGTATCGTATGTAGCATTTTGAGTCTGGCTTCTTTCACTTAGCATAATACTTTTGAAACTCATTCATGTTAAGCATATCAGCGGTGCATTCCTTTTCTTTACTGAATAGCATTCTATCCCATTTCTCAGTTGAAATACCTTTGGGTTATCTTAGTTTATGGTCATTACAAATGAAGCACTATAAACATTCAGCTACAGGTTTCTGTGAGTATAGTTTTTCATTCACTTGGGAAAATACCTAGGAATGCGACTGCTTTATGTGGTACATGTTTTTAACTTTGTAAGAGTATATCCAACTGTTGCCCAAAGTAGCTATCATATTTTTGGAGTTCCATCAGTAGTGCATGAGAGTTCCAGTGGCTGTAATGCCTAGCCAATATGACTAGGGTATTTTTTCTTTGTATCACTTCTAATACTTGTTTTAAAAATAAAAGTTGAGCCAGTATTTTTAAATTGGCTGATTTTACAACCTAGATATCTTAATTGTAAACTACTCTGATTTCTCAAATTTACCTTGTCTAACTGGCCCACATTGTTCTGGAGCCAAGTAGCAGCAATTACTTTTAGGTGGACATGTGCTCTCCAGTTCACTTTGGCCTCCTGCTCACCTGTTTCCCTTAGTGACAGTTATTTCCTACCTATATCTGAGAACATGTTTGAGACCCCTTAATGGCATAGTTGAGAATTTGGCTACTGGAGTCAATGACTGGGTTTCTTTGAATGTTTATCTAAGCTTTACTTTCCCATCTGTGAGGTGGGGCTAAAAGTATTCTTTTCTCAAAGAGCTCCAGTGTTTAAAATTTTTGTCTGGGTAATGATTCAACTTGTAAAATGCAAGCATTTAAAAATAGAAAATAATTAATATGGTTCTTTTGAAATAGGTTTTAGATAACTTACAGAGTAAGCCATTGATACAGTGAGATGCTAGAAGTCGCAAAAATTTAGCCTATTCTAATTTTAGAAATGTTTATGTTGCTTACCACTGTTGCTGTTTTTCTCAGGTGAGTACCCTAATTTCAATGAAGTTCTTTAAAAACTGCAAATAAAAATGTTAACATACCAATTTTATCAATATACATATGTATATTTTGCATCTAATATTAGACTAGGATTGAATTTAGCAAAGCAAAATTAAACACATTTTGAGCTTTGCAAGTAAGTTCATACAAGAACATCCTGGTTTTTCTTTTAACCAAAATTATTATCTTTTTCTGAGTTTTAAAAATTCTTTTTGGAGTACATCAGTCTTTTGTTAGAACTATTCAAACACAACAATGGAGAAGGCAGGTTATTTTAACTATTAGAGTTACTTTTTAATTTAAAGAAACCTAATACTTCTATATTGTAGCAAGAGATACTCGCCATTTCAGAAATAGCTAAATAATGTTCAGTTACTATTTCCTGTGAGTTAATGTGTCCCAGAGAGTCACATTCCTTAAAGGTATGTGAAACCAAGAACATTCTAATTCTAACTCAGCTGGAAAGTTATTTTTACATTAACAGAAGAGATGGATTGACTCTGTCAACATGGCTTGGGCTTGAAAAACAGCTAAGTATTAAAGTAATAACTTGTCTTTTTGTTGTACAGCCCCATACATTATTCTCAGTGGATCTTACATATAATATGTAAATGCATTTAATATCTATTTTTAAATTATTAAGGCTCAAGCACTTCCTAGCATATTTGAAAAAAGAGGAAACATCTATTGAAAGTATTTACTGTGACAAACATGGAAAGAAGCAGTGACATATATTTTTTGTTTAATAACATATTATATTTAACAGTAAAGGTATTTGGTCAGAATCAGCCTTTAAGTAAAAAATAGTTTTGCCCTAATCTTTATTTAAAATGTACATTGATAGTATCAAGTTCAGTTTGAGGGTCAAAAACAACGTCAATGAGTCTGACTTTTGCTCCCTGTAGGGAAAGTGGGCTTGTGTAAATATACATGAGCACAGACTGTGTGCATTTATTAAAGAGGTAGAAAACATTCCCCTGTCTTTGGACAGATGTATGGTCTATATAGAATATAAGCACAGTTGCTCCTATGTAGAATCTTAAAGGAGCATATACTTTTAGCTCATGGGAAGATGTAATCTAAAGTCTTTATTTCTACTTTGCAGGCTTCTTCACTTTGAATGTTAAATATAGATTATAGGGGAACATCTATGCTGATGCCGGCTCATTCTATCCCTTAAAGTAATGAAGGGGAAGACAGGAAGGTTTGCTTTAATCAGTTTTTTTATAAATTAAAACCTTTTTTTTTCCTGCAGTGCTGGGGACTGAACCCACCCAGGTCCTTGTGCATGCCAGGCAAGCCCTAGGCCACTGACCTGCATGCCCACCCTAGGTACTTTGTTTTTACCAATTTATGACCTTCTAGATTTATTCTCATTATCTCTTAGCTTCAAGTTAAATCGCAAAAATGTTGGCAACAGACACATCCTTAAAATCTGTATTAAGAGCTTCATGAAATTCCATAATGTATTTGGTCATCTTTTGTCAAAGAAAGACATTACTAGTAGTCCTATCTAATGAGACTTAAATCTTTTGAAACACCAAAATAATATTTTGGCATAACTGGATGAAAATGTTACCTGAGGAAATAATATCATTTAAAAGGAAACATTGATGTACTGTGTTCTTCCCAGGATGAAACTGGAAACTCAGAACTGAACATGGTCAGCCTCATTGACAGTGGCAAAAGGAAGATGTTCATTGGTCCTTTTTTCACAGGAGTCCCTCTTTCCTGCTGGCTTTGTGTATGGCAGCTTACCTGGCAGTGCAGAGTAGTTTCTACTTAAAGTGGCTTTAGTTTTGTATTTAATTAGGCAACTGAGGTGAAGGCAAGTTATTTTAACTATTAGAGTGATTGAGTGATTGCTGTTTTGTCGGTACATTCCTAGTGATGTGAACTTGAATATGGTATGTGCCACAGCTCACTGCTGATCTAATCTAGGGTATGTGGCAGTATACAAAAATCACCAACTCTGTTTTCTGAGGCTGTGTATATTTTTATTGTTTTATTTTCTACCTTGATGATATACTAGCAAGACTTCAAAGTACTTGGCCAAGAAAAGCAAGCCTCAGGAACATTGTTGGATAATTTCTGGTTTGGACCCTGCAAAGAGAGTCTCATGACAGACTCATTCGACTTCCAGCAGGCAGTGCTGAGAATGTGAAAACTGTTCCAAAGTTTGCCTACTGGCTCTATTACCTTCTCAATGAAATATAATATTGGCCTTCATTGTATTGTAATGGCTATTAACGATATGTTTGAAAATATCAATCAAGCAATCATTGTACTCATTAGAAGTGAAAAATGAAGTTAAATGATTTATGGTCTGTATTAAGGTCTGGTTTATAATGCCACAGCATTTATCACACTATGTAATAATTGTATCGTATTTAACTCCCTGCATAACTTGTTGCAAGATTTTTGAGATTAGGATGTTATGCTGGAATGTTTATATTGTGTTTCCTGGCATAGAGCAGGCACCTGTTTTGGAATGAATGGAGCTATTCTTCACCTATACATGGAAGCAGTGTTGTCTTTTAAAAGCAAAGCAGTTTTCTTCTCAGATTTAGAACTGATTTATATGGACCTAAATTATGGATGGACTCAAGGTTTAGAATATTGATTCTTAAACTGTTTTTTTGAAAAGTGTGATGCCTCCTTTAGAGACAATGGGTTAAGAATCTTCAGTTCGGAGCAGTGGAGAAAGGAGCCTACCTAGTCCTCTGGGCTCCTCTTCCTTTCTGCAGCCGGTCAGCCCTGTTACAGTCATCTCCCCCGCCCCTGCCCGCCAAGTGCTGGGCCATCTGTCATCCGCTGGGGTGTCTGGCTCTTCCAACACCATCCCTGACCATTCAGGCACCTGTACCTGCATCTTATGGAACTTTCCCGAGTTACCTGCTCTGCCTACTTCAGTGAATTTATTTAGTTTGTTAACTTACAACTCTTCCTTGAACCCCCCTCCCACTGCAACTTTGTGACTGTTTGAACTGACCAACAATAAACTTCTTTTTCTACTGTGCTAGAAGGATCAGGAACAGAAAGAAGTAGCCAAGCTTCATGGAGCCGAAATCTGCTTCTATGTGTTTTTGCTAATATTGTGACCTTAGGGCTGGGGATATAGCTCAGTGGAATAAGCGCTTGCCTAGCAAGCGCAGGGACCTGAGTTTGATCCCCAGTACCGCAAAAAACAAACTAACAAACAAAAAAACATTGTGACCTTAGACAAATTATTCCATCTTTCTAAAACTCAGCTTTTTCATCTACAAAATGGATATTATTTCCTGCCCCAAAAGTTATAGTGACTAAATGCAGTAACATGTATAAATATTTGAAATGTTCAGCACACTAAGTGGCACCTCTCTTTTCTTGTCTTGCCTCCCCTTCTTTACCTCCTAGGCCCCATGGTGCTCCATTTTAAATTATTAATGATTATCGTAATGGCAACTGCAGCAATATATGAAGTGAGTGGCCTCACTAGCTGAAAGATGTCAGAAAGATTCATCTACATTAATAGCATATTTTGGAATTTTCTTTTTTTAAAGGCTGAAGAATGTTCTATGTTCCATTTTAAATATGTATTCCATTTTCTTTATTCTTCTGTCCAGGGATATAGTGCTGCTATGATCATAGGTGCTTACATCTGTTGGAGATCCTGATTTCCTTTCACATTTAAGACTGCTGTATCATATAATAGTCCTATTTGTAACTTTTTTTCATACTGGGCTTGAATGCAGAGCCTTGTGAAGGCTGGGCAAGTGCTTTGACACTGAGCTACATCCCTATCCCTTTTAATTTCATTTCAAAATTTTGGTATGGGGTCTCCCCAAGTTGCCTGGGCTTGCCTCCTATTTGTGATACTCCTGCCTCAGCCTCCTGAGAATCTAGGATTAAGGGTTTGCTACCAAGCTTGGCCTATTTTTAACTTAATGAGGAGCCTCCATAGTGCTTTCTTTAGTGGCTGTGCCATTTTGCATTCCCAGTAAGAGTGTACGGAAGTTCTATTTTCTCCACATCCTTGCCAACTGTGTGTGTGTGTGTGTGTGTGTGTGTGTGTGTGTGTTCATTCCTGGAGGAATGTTGCATATGCTAACAAAACACTCTATCACTGAGGTACATCTCCAGTACACCCACCACCCCTTTTATTTATAATAGCCATCCTAACACATGTGAGGTGAAATTCATTGTAGTGTAGATTTGCGTTTTCTTGATCACTAGTAACACTGAGCATTTTCCCCTACACTTGTTGGCCATTTTTATGTGTTCAATGGAGAAATATCTACAGTGGATGAAAAGTCCTTCATCTATTTTTTAGTTAGATTATTAGTGTTTATTGTTTTGTTCATTGCTATTGAGTTGTGTTGTAGAAGTTCCATATATTTTGGAGATTAACCTCTGTCAGATACATAGTTTGCAGAAATTTTCTTCCATTCCATCGGTTTTACTCTTTTAGTTCCTTTGTTGAAGCTTTTTTGGTTTGATGTAATCCCACTTACCTATTTTTGTTGCCTGTGCTTTTAGTGTCATAACCATGAAATCATTGCTAAGATAAATGTCATGAAGTTTGTCCTTAATTGTCTCTTCTAGGAGTTGTATGGTTTCAGGTATTTATATTTTAGCCATTTTGATATAATTTTTAAATACGGTTTGAGAATCTAGTTTCATTTATTTCATGCATGGATATATAATTTTTCCTATTGAAAATAGAGACAATCCCTTCCCTATTGCATATACTTGGCACAACTGTTAATATCAGTTGACTCCATATATGTGGATTATTTCTGAGCTCTGTATTCTCCACTGCTTTGTATGTCTGTTTCATACTGTTTTATTATAAATATATTTTGAAATCAGTTAATGTATTAGCTTTCTTATTTCTCAAGATTGACTTGACTATTGGTGGTCTTCTGTGGTTTCATATTAATTTTGATTTTTTAGAATTTCTGTAAAAATTGCTGTTGAGATTTTGATAAGTGGGTCATATGAATATTTTAACAATTCATGGACATGGGCTGTCTTTTCATTTGTGTGTAATCTCTATCTTTCTTTTTGTGAGACAGTGTCTCCCTATGTAATTTAAGCTGGCCTTGAACTCACTATATAGCCCAGGCTGGCCTCGAACTCAGTGATTCTCCTGCCTCAGCCTCCTGTACATGAGGATTATAGGCATGCACTACCATGCCTGGCTTTGTGTCTGATTTCTTTTATCACTACTTTATAGTTTCAGAGCACAAGTCTCTCACCTTCCTAATTAAATGTATTCCTGAATATTTTATTATTTTTGGTACTATTGCAAAGGGGATAATTTCCCTAATTTCCTTTTCCGATACTTTGTTAAGTGTATCTATGTGACTTTAAAATTTGATTTTAATAATTACATTTCAGACAAGATTATAAAGAGATTAATAAGGTTTGTTTTGAGAAAATTAAATGACTAGTTTTTAAGAATTATAAACTTAGGACATATAATTATTTTGTCAAATTTCATTGGAGAAATTAAAATTAATTTATCTAGGGCTGGGGATATAGCTCAGTGGAATAAGCACCTGCCTAGCAAGTGCAGGGTCCTGAGTTCGATCCCCAGTACCGCAAAAAAAATAAAAATTAATTTATCTAATCTCTGAATCTGGAAGAAATTTTGAAATTTACCAAGATTAAAGAACCTACATTATGTTAGAATAGTCTCATTTTTGGGTGACAGCTGGTGTTGAATTCTGTGGGTACTTCAGTATTTATAAGCTTCTTTAGCATCTTTGGTGTCATACAGAAAACTTATAAAATACCGAAATCTTACCCTGGAGCTAGTTCTACCCTTCACAGCTAGCCAGTGGGAAGATAAATAGAAGAGAAATGTGTCCTGTATCACAAGTTTTAGACCAAGAGGAATTCACATTGCAAATGCAGTACCATTCACAGGTATCATGTCCCAGTTTTTAAAATTATTTTTGACAATGAATATTCAGTGGACTTGATATGGCAAGATAACAAGAGGTACATTCCTACCTACCCTTGTTCCTCTTCACTTACCTCTTTTCCTACAGTGACAGAACCCCTACGATATGCTGTCCATGCATAAAGCCTCATACACGCTTCCAATTTCCCTTTCCCTTTCCCTTTCACCTGGCCTAACCCATTTTCTACTCCGCCCTTTTCTGCTGTGGGCAGCCGTGGGACAAGAATATCAGCATTCAAACACTACCATGGAAGGAAAGAAGAGGCTCATCCCAATGTTTTGGAGTGCAAAATTTGTGAAGAGTTATTTCTAGGATATTCCCTAATATGATAAAGATAATGATCACACATTACACTTAGTTACATTAGTTGGGCAAGGGAGGTTGGTGTGCCTTTTGTAACACAATTTTAGGAGTATCATAGTCCAAATATTCAGGGTTGGGGGTACGTACATAACAGGAGTGACAGCCCACAGAGTACAGGTCAGATATGGTTGTAGTATATTTTAAAAATCATTATCAGCACATGTTTGCAGTAAACAATGATTACATGCATTGTGGGCAGCTGATCTATAGATAGGGCATCATGTTCTTTTCTATCTCCTTTCCCCCTCTTCTCCATCTCTTGGTCTTCTTCCCAATTTTTGTTTTGCTCTTATTTTTTTGGTTTTTCATATAAGAGAAACCATGGGGTATTTAAGTTTATGTTTCTGATTTATTTCATTTAACAAGGTGCATCCATTTTCTTACAAATAACTTAAATTTATCCTTCCTTATGGTGGAGTTGTATATAAGACCACATTGCCTTCAACCAATCATCTGTCAGTGAATATGTAGGCTGCTCCCAAGATTTAGCTATTATGAGTTGTGCTGTAGAAACGTGAGTATGCCTGTATCACTGTAATACGATGTCTTTAACTCTCTGGGGAAGATACTTAGAAGGGGAATAGCTGGGTCAAATGGAACTTCTAATTTTAGTTGTTCAAGGAATCTCCACCCTTATTTCCATAGTGGTTATATATTCCCACCAACAGTATAGAAGGATTTCCTTTGCAGCTTTGCCAGAATTTGGTATTGTTTGATTTCTTGATGATCGCCTTCTTTCTGGAATAAGACAGACCGTCAGAGTCATTTTACTTTGTATTTCTCTAATGGCCAGCTATGTTGCACATTTTTTCATGTATTTATTGACTATTCATACTTCTGAGAAGTGCCTATTAATTTCAGTTGTCCATTTCTATTGGTCTCTTATTGTGGGGGTATCTAATTTTTTGTCTTCTTTATGTTCTGCTATACTCAGCTATGAGACAAGAATGTCAGCATTCAGACAGTATCATGTAATGAAGATAGAGGCTCATTCCAATGTTTTGGACTGCCCAATTTGTGAAGAGTCATTTCTAGGGTACTCCCAGATATTAGTCCTCTGTCAGAGGTATAGATGGAAAAAAATTTTCCCTATTCTGTAGGTTGTCTCTTTACTCTGTTGCTTGTTTCCTCTGCTCTGCAGAAGCTTTTTAATTTGATATAATCTCATTTGTTATTTGTTGTTATTTCTTGTGCAATTGAGATTCTGTTCAGAAAGTCATTGCCTACACCTATGTCTCTAATAGTTTTGCCTATTTTATCTTCCAGCAGGTTAAGTGTTTCTGTTTTATTATTTAGATCTTTGACTCATTTGGATTTTAGTTTAGTACATAGTCAGAGATATGGATTTAGGTTCAACCTTCTGCATGCACAGAACCAGTTTCCCAGCACCATTGGCTGAAGAGGGTCTTTGCCCGAGCATATTTTTGGCCCCTTTGTCAAAGATCACATGACTAAATGGCAGGAATGGCCTGTGGTTGTGTCTGTACCCTTTACTCTGTTTCACTGATTCACATCTCATTTTGTGCCAATACAATGCTATTTTTATCATTATACATTTGTAATACCACCTGAAGCATGGGATTGCAATAGCCCTGCCTTCCTCTTGTTGCCCAGGATTGCTCGCTATCCTGAGTTGCTTCTGGTTCCATATGAATTTTAGGGTTGTTTGTTCTAGCTCCGTGAGGAATGTTGTTGGTGTTTTGATTTGAAATCTATATATCAGTTTGGAAGTATGGTCATTTTGACACCTACCTATCCAGGAACAGGTGACATCGCTCCATTTTTGGACACCCTCTTTGATTTCCTTTTTCTTAGTACTATATAGAAGTGAATGCTCCCTTGGTTAGGTGAATTCCTAAGTGTTTAATTTTTCTTGATGCTATTATGAATGGTTTTTTCTAATTTCTTTCTTGATGGGCTCATTATTGGTGAACAGGAATGCTGTTAGTATTTATGTATTGATTTTGTACCCTGTTACCTTGCTGAATTTGGTTATTAATTCTAGGAGTCTTTTGGTGGAATTTTTTTATGTAAAGGATCATGTCATCTGGCTGTGATACATTTTTATTTTATATCCTGATGAAACATTTTTTGTGCCACATTTTTGTTTTCCATTTTGATTATTACACTATGCTGAACAAATACACTAGTAACTTAAGTTCCATCATTTATTTGAGTATGTTTTATCATTTATATAGTAGACATTGTGGATTTTCACTAGAAAAAAATTACATATTTTTCTGATATAATGGCTCTATATTTACATGGCAGATAGTCATACCTACTACTAACTTAAGACGGGTTTTGTTCATGGCAGCTAACATTTTTATAATAAACGAAATTTATTAGTAATTGCACTTATCTTCATTCACAACTAAGTTTTTTTAAAAACAACAACCTTAAAACAATTCTAAGCAAAAAAATTTATTTCATCCCAATTTTTTATTGCTCAAATTATTCTTTTTTTTTGCTCATATTATTCTTTTCAACAGAGGTCAGAAACTCAGGAGTGACAGTATGCTTCTTATCTAAGAGCTGCTTGCATCTTCGTTTTTACTGCTCTTTTTCTTGCTGATTTTTCTGGCATCTTTGGATGCTTTCCAATTCACTAGGAATTGTCTTTCCACATTTTTTATTTCTTTTCCATCAAGAAATTCTAGAGAAAAATACATATATATGATATGCACTTCTGGTTTAGGGCACAATGAACTTAAATTACACAATCAGTGAAATAAATTTCTTTTAAAAATACCTTGTATAGCTTACATATTTCGTTGAGTTTATATTTATTTTTCAATTTTTTCCTGATTTCAAAAAAATGTGATTATTTACAACTGAACCATTAAAAAAATGAAAATGTTCTCTAATTATCTACAAACCTCCTTTTTATTGCTGCCAAAGATAATCAATGCAAACAATTTGATATATGGTCCCTTTTCCATGTAGTGTATATAAACTATACTATTATTTTTAAAACAAAAAATATGCTCAAAGTGAAGTATTTTTATTGGTTTAAGTAATATGATTACTATTCATAGGAAAGTTATATTTTTGTTAAAAATAAATGACAAATTTTATATCTGTAATATGATATTTGTAAGGTACATATAACAATAATTCTATGTCCTAGGACATAGGTTGTAATAGGAACAACCTACAGAACTGGCCTCTTGGTTCTGTAAGGTGTGACTTCAGATAACTTTATACTTTTCTTTTTAAAACATTTTAAAAATTGAGCTCCTTATATTAATTTTGTGTCCAGCTTGGTGGCACACACCTGTAGTCCCAGCACCCGAGAGACTGAGGCAGGAGGATGGCCATGAGTTCAAGGCCAGCCCTGACTACCTACAGTTTGAGGCCAGCCTAAACTACACAGCAAGACTCTGTCTCAAAAAAAAAAAAAAATTAAAAAAAATTTTAAAATTAGGGGCCAGGGATATAGCTCAGTGGTACAGCGTCTGCCTGGCAATTGTGAGGCCCTGAGTTTGACTTCTGGTACCAAAAAATAAATAAATATTTTTAAAAATTAAAATTGTATTATTCCCTAATGAGAAAGTCATTGAAAACCATTGATAACATTTTAAAAGATACTATAGATTTATGTGTGCATTTGTATGTATTATATAAAATGGAATCATAGTGCTTTAAAACTAATATATTTTACCATGTCTTTTAAAACACAAACTTAGGGTTTGTTTTTTTGTTATTGCTTTTTTTTTGGTGGTGGTGGTGGTACTGGGAATTGAACTCATGACCTCACACTTGCAAGGTAGGCGCTATGCCGCTGAGCTGTATCCCTGGCCTAAAATACAGATTTAAATGGATGATAATATTCTATTATTGTATATGGAAGAATTTTCTTCTTATAGAATGTTCTGTATTATCTCTATTACATTTCTAATCACCTCAATATGGTAATTTACATGATTTTCATGTAATAAGAAGACTATCTTTTCTAACAGTGTTTCTGTATAATTTTTAAGTTAAATATTTTCTCTCATTCAGGTAATATCTTCCAGTGGATTCCCAAGGATTGTAGCAAGGATGTAGTATCATTTGATAGATCATAGTCTTTCAGGGGAAATGAAAATACTCTGACAAAATAATAATTGTATACTTGAAAGTATTAATACTGCCACTTAAATATAATCCATAATGTTCTGTTGTGCCTGAAGTACAAAATAAAATGATGAAACTAGGATACAGTTGTCTTCCTCATCCAGGTACAGATTTCAAGACCAAGATCCCAATGGACTTCTGAAACCAAAGATAGTACTGAATCCCAAATATGCCATGTTTATTCTATACTACATGTAGTGAATACATTAAAATTTTGTTCATAAATTAGTCATAGTAGGAGCTTTACAACAATAACTAATAATAGAATAATTACAGCAAGATATTTTAATAAAAGTGAATATGGCATTTCTCTGTCAAAAGTTTATGCTATAATGTGTTTTCTGATGGTAGTTGCCTTGGATAATAAAAATATGGAAAGCGAAACCACAGATAAGGAGTGGACTACTGCTTAAACTCGAACCATAACTTTTAGACGTATAAAACTGTCTTCATATCTTGCCTTGTGTACTTTTCTTAACTGAATAGTTAGGAATTTCCAAACTATAATTTCAAAAATTAACTAAACATTTTATCTTTGGCATTACATTAAAGGTCATTCTTTTAAGCTCAGTTTTCTCAATTGTATTTATTGATGTCTTTTCAGATTTGTTTCATTACTAATTGTATAATTTGTTAGCCTGTTTTTAGATGTGATGCATGTAATCAATATGTATTGTAAGCCTCTGTTATAAAGATAAGGAATGAGCTGGCCATAGTGATGCACACCTGTAATCCCAGCTACTCAGGTGGCTGAGGCAGGAGGGTGGCAAGTTTTAGGTAAGCCTGGGCAACTTGGCAAGATCCTGTCTTAAAATTAAAAATAAAAAGAGCTAGGGATGTAGCTCAGTGGTAGAGTGTTTGCCTAGCATAACGTGCATGAAACTCTGGGGTCAATCCTCAGTGCTGAAAAAAAAACTTTTTTAAAAAGAATGAAAACTCTGAAATCTTTTACCACAATATCTTCTTTATGTTAATGTCCCAGAATGAACTAGGAATGACTAAGAGACTGTGCCTTGGTTCACCTGATTCCATCTAATTTTTAACAAATTGTCTTATTTGAGGTTATTATGTACGGAAGTACTTTAGGCGGGGAAGTCAAATGATAGACACAAGGTCTTAAGAAATTTATCCCATTTAAGTGAGCTGCTCTGAATGTGAAATTTGCTCCTGTTGATGCCAACTAAACCAGATTTGAGGCTTGTTCTAACTGGTGAGGAATGGGAAACTTACATAACACAGAGTGGCTCCCCCTGAGTGTCCTTAGTGGGACAACAAACCAGGCCTGCAAGTAACTTTATGTTTTGGGGCTTTACATTTTGTAAAAAGAAAGACATGAGAATAAGAAAAGCTAAACTCAAAATGGATTTGTTATATTTGTATATATGCATAGAAAAAACTGGAAGAATATATACAGAATTACTTATAGGAGATTCATGGTAGGATTTTGAATGATACTTATTTTCTTTGTATTTCTGCAGGAAAACATATATTAATTTTTAAATCATAAGCTATATTACAGAAAAGATTTATTCAAAATAACCTTTGAATAAATCCTCTTTAGCAATTGACAAAGCTATCTCCACTTTTGTTTTTTTTCTGGTGCTGGGGATTTAATCTAGTGCAATGGTAGGTAAGCACTCACTGAGCTATATCCCCAGCCCTTTTAAAAATACCTATTTTGAGACAATGTCTTTCTAAGGAACGACAAACCCAGATCTTTTACAACAATATCTTTTTCGTATTAATGTCCCACGCTGGGATCCGAATTGCAATCCTCCTGCTTTAGTCTCTCAGGTAGCTGGAATTGCAGGTCTCCACCATGATACCCAGCTTTCCACATCCTTTACAGTCTTACAGTGTCGTTAATCAGAAATATTTGTAGAAATGGTCTTGTAATCTTTGGGAGTTCCTTAAGCATCAAACATTAATTGTGTTAACTCTGCTTGCTGAGGAAAGTGGACTAAGACGGTTGTATGTAGTGGGCAGAGGAGGGAGGGGATGGCAGGACGGGGCGGGGGGTGTGCAGCAGAGTCATTTGTAGAGCTTCGGAGAGATACACAGGATGTTCTCCCAGCATATTCACTGCTTCTTACCCTTGCAGGCGGGATGTGGTTCTTACACAAATATTTTGAAAGATGTCTTGCATTTTTCTGATTTGCTTTCCTTCCTCCTTCCTGAGGACCACTGCATTAGCATTATAATTCATCAAAGCTTACTACAGCTTTGAGTTTTGAAGTGGTTTTGTTATTATTAGAGAGTATGCGCGTATGCCTGCGTGCGTGCGTGCGTGCGTGCGTGCGTGCGTGCGTGTGTGTGTGTGTGTGTGTTTGTGTATGGTACTGGGGATTGAGCCAAGACTTCACACTGAGCTACAACCCCATTCTTCTTATTTTATTATTTTGAGACAGGGTCTCGCTAAATTGCTTACGTTGGCCTCAAACCTGTGATCCCCTTGCTTTCTGAATAGTTGGGATGACAAGCAGTGTACAGTGTACAGTGGTGTACACTGCGCCCAGCGTGCATTAACTGTTATACCCAAGCACAGTGTGTCATAGTGGTTGTGATACAGAAAACTGTCATGAGGCTCCTTTGTGAGATAGTGCTGCTCATTCTCTTTAACGCCCTCTAATTTGGTCACCACTGACTAAGTACTTTTTGTACATTTTTTCTATTATAGTGTACATTCAGGAATATTGTTATTTGTAAATACTTCATAAAAGATCTTCCCCAGGCTGTTTCCCTTTCAAATGATAAGTAATTCTGTTTTCTTAGGGTACCATTTGGCAAACATTAAGCAATAAAAAGTTGATCAATTTTATCTACAGAACAAAGATCTAAGGAGTCCCTTGGGGTCATCAGAGGATTTGTGCCAGTGGAAGTTTACCAAAAGGTCAGCAAGTTGTACACATTTATGACTAGCTGTTTTTGTTGATAATAGCCACATTCTATCTGGTGCATTAGTTATTTCTGAAAGATACTTTTCCATTTTTAAGAGTATTTCTCAATTTTAACTTTAAGTGTTATTTAAAATATTAAAGCTGATCACTTTCAAAGATTAAGATGTCATATTTATATTTGAAAGCTTACTGATAAACATTTAAGCAGGTGCCTTGCTCTAAGAAAATTATATTAATATAAAACATATACCCAATGATTTGGACACCAATATCAGTCTGTCCCTATATTTTGGTTTGAGACAAACAGGATTTCCATTGAGATCCATTTTCCATAGCTTTGTCAATTTGTTCAGTAAAAATTCTAAATCCTATAATTAGAGAAGAAAAAGCAAGATATAAGTACTTCATAATTATCAGGATTTCCAGCATGTCAGTTAAGTAGTACTTTTACTGCTTTTCACAGAGTTCTAGTTCAGTGCCAGTTTCTTAGATGATACATACCTAGTTTCTACTGGTAGTAGAAGAGGCTAAAAATGAAGCAAAGAGTGAGATCCTGACTGTTCTTGGTCATGCCTCCCTTACCTGGACCTAAACCAAAGCTCAGAAAACACTTTTCTGCAGAAGGTGCTGTATTTAGTGAAATTTATAGAAGTTTACAGTTTAAGGCAGTTGAAGTGAACAATAGTAAGTAAACAGTCTGTTGGTATCACGCAGAATATATATCGTTAACTTTTGTTTGTAAAGAATGCAGAAAACTATTAAAGGGGAAAAATCACTTGCAAGCTTTTTACCCAAAGATCTCTTTTAATGCAATGTTGTATACCCTTCTAGTCTCTTTTGACCATAGGGACTTCCTTTCTAATTATCAACATGCTGTGAGTACAGTTTTTTTGTTATCCATAACTATTTGCATGCTTTTATAGCTTGTAAACCAGCTAGTTGATACCTCAAGGACTATTGAAGTTATTTCATAAAAGAGCTTAACTGAGTGCGAGGCATCGGATTAATGGCACATGAGAACCAGCTCTCTGGTTTCCCTCTTCACCCTTTTCCTTGCTTATTTTTCTTTTCCCCATCAACTGCTTCTGTCTTTCCCCCAGGTTCTTTATCTTTCCTTCATTTGTTTTGTTTTCTCACCTTCCTCCTCTCTAGAATTTTTTTCTTAGCTATTATTTAATGGAAATGCAACATACTGGGTATTTCTTATATATGCCCTAATGTTCTGGTTTTTATTTTTAAATTAGATACATTTAATCTGTTATTAATTACTCCAAAAAAGTTACACACTTACATTGTTTCCACCTCTTGGTTACTGTGAATAATGCTGCAGTGAACACAGGCGTGAAGATATGTGTTTGAAATAGTGATTTTATTTCCTTTGGATGTATACCCAGAATTTAGTCTGTGCTTGACTTTAAGGAATCCAAATGAATACTGTAATCTATGTGAAAAATATAGGGATTTTTTAAAGGCAATCCTAAATTTCCTGGCACTGTTACTTACTGTGTGACCTTAGGCAAACCTTTGTCATGTATTAATTTATTACATGAAGATAATTATTAAGATTAATTGCCATGGCATATAAAATACAAGGGACAAAGACGGTAAATCACAGATGTGTTAGTTCTCTCACTTTTTGCCTTCACTGCTGCTTCTCACCTAATTCCATTTCTCTTAATTTTGTTCAACATAGCAAAAGTTTAAGGAAGAGGAAACTTTTGATCTACTGTCAAAGAAGTAGCTTTCTTTTTCCATGAGAGCTCTAGTCACAGATTATAACTTCAGCCCTCAGCCTTAGAGTTTGCCTTCTCCACAATGTTTAACAGCATTTAATACAGCCAGTCATAATTATTTTATGTGAGTTACATTGTATTTTATTACTCTTAAACCCTATAAGGAAAGAATTTTGCATTTTATTTTTGTCAGCACCGAATATAATGCCTATCATCCAAAAGTTAAGTAATAGTAATAATAGAACTTTAAATTGATAGAGATAAAATAATGTTTAGAGTTTTGTTAACTATTCTTCACTTGATAAATGACCCACAACATAGTCCCTCCAGTGTATGTTTACTTAAGACTAAACTAATCCTGTGCTGAAATACGATTACCCTTTGGATACGCTCTGGTTGTTCATTGCCTTCCTGTCTTTAATAAAATGCTTTCACTTTCCTGCCCTTCAATAAGTTACTAAGGGGAGCAGACACTTTCTGGACAGTCTCTGTTTGATAAATGATCATGTCATGCTATCGCTTAGAGGAGTGCTGTAAAATACTGAAAAGCCAATTGTGTTTCTTCAGCAAGGCTGGTGCCTAAGCTCCTGTACAGACATCTTCGGTACAGCAGTGCTCTTTTCACGATTAATGATGACCACTGATGAACCTGTATTTGACCAGAATGCTCCGATTTTTATTGGAAACGTCCGGCCCAACTGTCCTTACTAAGTCTAAAGACAGTCATTTGTCATCCCTTTGACTGCCTGTCATCATCTGCCTGGGAAAATCTATAATTTTTGGCTTGTTCCTGACTAAACTGTGGAATGAATAAATTTATCTTTGGGCTATTCTGCTTGTCAGGATCAATATTGAGCAGAGGTTGAATAAATTAGCAACTACGAAAATATGACGAACCTTAGTAGTTTATTCATTGGTGTCTTACAAATCAAATACTTAGTTTATATGTAAGGAGCAAGCCTGTCAAATTTTTTATTTCCCCCATTCATTCTGAAGATTCTATATTTCATGATAAATGGTCATCAGAAAACAAGTGGAGTAGATCACTAATGAGTCTGATAAGATGAACTTTTTAGGTCATTTTATTGATTCAGCCAACTTTGTAGACATAAAAACTATGGGTAAAGATTAAACTTTTTGTCAAGGTTTTGCAGATTTTTGCGATCTGACCTTTAATTTCCTAGTGTTAGCAACTCACAGGAGGGCAGCGCTAGTAGAGCTCGTGTCCCCACTTACCCTCGTCAAGCTGCTCACGTAAATACAAGCCTTACTGCAAGTCACCATTAGAATATTTAGTATTTTTATACATTGATATATACATGTTTTAAAAAGTTACAGGAAAAATGCAAATTCAACCAAAAGTTAATGTCATTTAAACTAGACCCTGCATGCTTCAGAGAGGAGTTTCTCAGCTGTGCCGTTGGTCTCCTCTTCAACCCTCGCCACCAGTTTCACTCCGGAGCACCGAGTCGTCTGTCCATACAGGTTTCTACAGCTACTCTCGCGTCCTCCTCCATCCCATTTTCCCATTTTTTTCAACTAAGGAAGAATATTACTTCTCTTGTGTTTATCAGTTTTCTTGAGCCTTGGCATCTTTCTTGCATTTCCATTTCCAGTATTTCCTCTCCTCTGGCTGTTATCCTGATCTGTCTCTTACTTAAAGTCACCACAATTCGTGATCTGAGGTTCTGAAACTTCACATGCTTAAGAATCACCAAGGGCAGGTTCCTATTTGTTAGGTCGGGGGCAGAAGAGGGCTTTCTGCCTTTCTGATGTGGATGTCGCCGTCCTGGGGCCCCTCTTGGAGTTATAAGGATCTAGGCCATTGCCTGTCTTAATCACGGGGCATTCCTGCAGCCTGGTGCCACTGAGAAAAGGCACTGCTGACCTTATCAGTAGTCACAGACTTTCTCAATCTCGATTCACTGGTCATATTCCCTGAGGGCCACTGCCTTCATGGTTTGTGATTCCACATTCACACAGGTTCCATGGATCCTTTGTAAACCTCTGATTCCAAGAATAACAAACCTCTGACCACAGAAATTGCCAGTCTCTATTAAGACTATTTTCTACAAGTTGCTTTTGAGAACTGACAATACATCTCATAGAAAAAGTGCCATACCTGGTAGACCACTGCTTGAGTCAGCCATGAAAACAACATATTTAGTAGAGGAAAAGCCTGAAGAAACATCTATGCAGTGACAATAGAAGCTCCCCATAATTTAGAAGCATTTTCCAGAGCACAGCCGTTCCCACTAGAAAGCAAGAACAGTTGTCACCTGTGACAGACCCTCAAGGACAAATTCATTGCTTCCCTACCTGGAATCTACATTTATTCCCCTCAAACAGTATTTGTTTTCATTCCCTGAACCACACAAAGTGTAAAATCACAGCTAGAAAAGTTTTCCTCCTGTAACTCATCGCCCTCTGCATTTATGTTTAGCCTCTTTACAGAAAGAACCCCTCCCCCAGTCTCATCCCTCATCACTTAACAAATATATTGAAGACTTCCCAGTTCATCTGTCCTCTGAGTGTAGCTTCTTGTTTCCAGTTGTCTACTGGATATTTTCTGTGGAATGTTTCAAAGGCATCCCAAACTCTACATGACTGAAACTCAATTTTCTCTGTCTCCCAAGCTTGATTCCCGAATTCTCTATTTCCCATTCTGCAAAGCAGAAATGTAGGAATCATTCTTAACCTGTCCTTCTCAGACATATTTCCTATATCCAGTTCACAACCAAGTCTTATGCACTTAACTCCTTAAAGAGCTTTCCAGTCTGTCCATTTCATTCCAACCCCACCATCTCTCACTTCTTAACTAGCCTGGCTGCTTCCAATCTGTTTTACACACAATAGCTATATGAATCTTCCAATCTGCTAATCTCTAATTACTTTATGCTGGCTTACACACATTCCATGTATCTCTGCTATTTTTAGGGTAAGGACAAATCTGTCTGTCATGACCTTTACAGCCCATCTACTCAACTGCCTGTTTGTACCATGTTCCACCTTGGTGGAACAGCTTCCTCACTTTACCATGCTCTCACCTGCCTGCGGGCCTTTGCAGATGCTCTTTCCTTTGTGTGGGGGTCCTTCTTTCAGAGTTCAGCTCAACTACCCCTCAGGGAAGCCTAAGTGACTTTCCTAACCAGTTCCCCCAACAGGCTTTCAGAGCTACTTTTTTCTTCTTGTGGTGCTTGTGCAATTTTACAAATTGTTTTTGGTGATTAATACTTAAGTGTTTCCCCTCCCCTTAGTGCTGAGAATTGCTCAGAGACAGGGTTGGATCATATTTGTTTTCTGCTCACTGTTCTCTCCCCCACTGTATAACAGCAAGTGCTGCCATAAAATAGGAGTGTTTCAATGAATGGATAAAAAGAAATGAATGAATGGGACAAGGTATGATATTCGAAGCAGGACAAATTATAAGGGAGAAATTAAGATGAAAGTGTTTTTTTAAGGAAGTTGTTGATTAGAGGGGTTGCAGACATGGAATGAGAAGGAAAAACAGAATTTATCTTTGCTATTTCCCCTCAGTCCCTAAACTTTTTCTATATACTCCTGCCTAGAAGTCTCTGCCCTGCATCAGCTTTGGACTAGGAACAGCTTTCGAGAAGTGAGGGCTGGGCTAAAGGATCACGGAAAAAGGAGTCTCTGGCGTTTGTCAGTCTGGAAACAGAGGAATGGAATGAAATTTCAAGCAAGAGGAGGGATAGAAGCCAGTTGGTCATGTAGGTTCTTACAAGTTCATCTCTTGTGCCTTGACTTCTAATGTGTTCCCTTGTCTATGGCTCTTGGATCCTCAAGCTAGGGTGTGGTTATTGTTTGAGAATGTTTATATTTTCTGGTTACTTGATTCTCTCTGTGTTTCTTTTATTTACACAGAAGCTCAAGGATTTTAGTTACTTGATAGTACTTTGCCTTGCTATATGTGTTCCTTTAAGTTTTTTCCTAAATATCTGCTTTTTCAAGTCAGAATCTTGATAAGTTTCTAAGTTATTTAACCATTCTGAGAGATTATTCTTTTTTTAAAAAAAAAAACAAACTTTTTCTTAAAGTGGCACTTAAAAATGAGCTTTTCTGACAAATGACATTGTAAATACAAACCACTAACGTATTTATAACACTTCACAAAAATGCATGTACAAGATTGATTAACAGGACTTTTCATAACAGTGGATAGTCTATTACAATATTTATAATATTTAATAAAATAATGATTAAAGGCCATTTTAATATATACTTGAATAATGACTAAATTTTTCACTTGTAGAGACAATAGTAAATCATCATCAAAAGCAGTCATTTTATAATTACACTTTCCTAAATGAGAACTAGACTATTATTTCATGTATTTTTCTTTAGGTGCATTTGAAGAACCTACTGATGTCCATATAAAAGCAGCTGCTCTAAGTGCTAAAAACCTCACATAATTATAGTGGTTTTGTTAGGGTTCTTTAATGATGTTCATTTCTTTTTCCCTATGGCACAAAGCTGTCTGATGCTGACAACTTTTAGGATGGATGTCTGTGACCTTCGGTATGGCATGAGAGATATCTCCCTCACAGCACAGGTTATGATGCCAGTAGGTTTTGGGCAACTTAAAGGAGCAAAAGAAATGGAAAAATTGAAGGCCCCCCCAAACTGAATAGAGATATTGGCCCCAGAATACAAAGAAACAAATAAGTACTCTGATACTAGGCTTCAACATGTTCCTTGATCAAATCTTGTGAGAATGACTTAAAATGAACCCCTAAAAAGCACATTTCAAATGTATCATGGGCAGTGTTTATATTCAGACTCCTAGTAAAATGTGTCTAGGATATCTTCTCTCCATGGGAGGGAAAAGCAGCTTTTGGGAATAACTGAGTGGTATGCATTTCTTTCCTAGGTAGTTGGCCCTTTTTTCCCCTTATTCATTCATTCATGCTAGGCTGTGCTGTGAATTATCCTGAAGTCAACAAATCAAACTCCCTTGTTCTCAGAGACTCAAGTCTAAAAAGGGATACAGTAATATAGAATAACAGAGTCATATTGACCAGATTACATTCTCAAAAGATTCAGGTAATGTGGGTTAGAGATTTAGTTCAGCTACTATGTGCAGCGCTCTGTGATCGATTCTCAAAACCACTAAAAAAAAAATAAAGTGGTGCAATCAATATAATTTTTAAAAATCAAGTCTGTGTCTCCACCCTTCCTTGCACATGGTGCAGACAGGAGATTCTCACTGAGAAGGCCCACAAACTGCTAACACCGGGGTTCGTGTTTGGACCCTCCTGCACATGCCCTGCACCTGAGGTACTAAGGCAGGCGTCCCATGAACTGCTGGCACCACTGTTCGCATCTGGGCTTTTCGAGCACCCTGACCTCCTGGAGGTCACAGAAACAGGCGGTCCATGATCACCACCAGTGAAGCCTGTATTTGGCTCCTGTGTGCCCCTGAGCTGCCTGGAGTCACAGAACCAGGTGGTCTGTGATCTGCTGACATCACAGTCACAGCTGAATGCCAAGAGAAACAGGTATTTCCCATCTACTTCCTGGGGTCAGGGCATGCAACCCACAGCCCAGCCAGCATTACACTCTGTGTCTCCACCCTCCATGTGCTGGTGCAGACAGGAGATTCTGACTGAGAAGGCCCATGAACTGCTAACACCAGGGTTCATGTTCAGGCCCTTACCCCCAACCCCCGTGTGTGCCCTGCACTGCCTGAGGTACTAACACAGGTGGCTCACAAGATGCTGGCACCAAGGTGACATCAGGGTTTTATGAATGCCCTGACCTCCTGGAGGTCACATAAACAGGCAGTCTGTGATCACTGTCAGGGTAGCCTGTGTCTGGTACTGTGCATGCCCTGAGCTGCCTGGAGACATCTGGAATCAGGTGGTCCATGCACTGTTGGCCCTTTGATTTGTGTCTGGGCTCTGCCTGTGCCCTGAATGGCATGGAGACACAGGACCACTGGTCTGTGATTGTGCCACCAGTGCAGCCTGCTTCTGGGTCATACTCATGCCCTGAGCTGCAAGGGGACACTGGATCAGATGGTCTACCATTGGCTGACATCACACTTTGTGTCTGAGACATGGGAAAACTAGGTACACTTCACCATTTTCTGGAAGACCCCAGACTTAACAGTGCATCTCAGTGGACACTGAGGGGCAAGCCTGACCACCAGGAAAACTAGGGACACTAATGACCTTTGCTGAGCTGCCAGAGAAGAGGGGACAGAGTGTTCTGTCTCTGGCATTAAACGTGGAAAGATGAAGGACTAAAACGCAATCTCAGAACTCCACCCCTCTCCAGGAAACATCAAGTCCAGGAAACATCAACATAGGAGAACTTAGTAAACACACAACTGAAATTGCTGAAATGATTGCAATGGAAGGAAAGAAACCACTCCATCAGGCCATAGAAGACATCAGATCAGAAATAATCTCTCAGGGAAAAAATGAAATGACAATAATAATGAAAGAATTGCTCATCACATCTAAAGAAATATATTAAAAAATACATGAACATCAGCAACTCGTGGAATTGTTAAATGTACAATATAGGAATGGACTAGAATGCATGAAACAGATTCAAAGAGATTTCCAGGAAATCAAAACTTGCTTTGAAAGCTGGCAAAACTGCTTGAATGAAGCCAAAGATAGAATTTCATATCTTGAAGACAGCATGGCAGCTAGCAATCATGAAAGAAAGGATCTCTTAAAATCAACAAGGAACCAAGAAAAATCAATTTAACAGCTGCAAGACTAGGCAAAGAGAAATAATATAAGACTGATAGCAGTCAATGAAACAGCAGGAGACAACGCAAATGACATAGAAAGAATATTTGCAGAAGTAATAGCAGAAAATTTCCCAAGTACAGAAAGAGGCATATAGAACTCCAACTAGTCATAACCAAAATAAAACTACACCCAGACATACAATAATTAAGATCCCAGATCTCCAGCAAAAGAACAGAATATTAAAAGCAGTTAGTGAAAAGAAACAGATCAAAATCATGGCAGACTTCTCAACACAAACCATCCAATTGAGAAGAGCTTGAAGTGATGTATTACAGGTCCTAAGACAAAAGAGCTTCCAACCAAGACTGATGTATCCTGCTAAACTATCCTTCAAGTTTAACAGAGAAATAAAATATTTCCATGACAAAGAGCAACTGAGAACTTAATGAGTGCCAAACCATCTTTACAAAGAGTACTAAAAGATAGTCTACACAGAGAAAAAAATGACCACAATTCCAAGAACAATACAAAGAAACTCTCAAGCAGAGCAAGCAATTAAACTGGTACAAAAATTAGGAGAACAGCAAACAAATAACATGACAATGATGAGCCAACACATATGGGTTATAACCATAAATGTAAATGGGCTCAATTCACCACTGAAAAGAAATAGACTGGCAGAGTGGATTAAGAAACAAAATTGAATGGTATACTGTATACAGGAAACACGTTTTACTCAAAAAGTAATCCATAGACTGAAAGTCAAATGATGGACAATTCTCCATGCAACAGGAATCCAGAGAAAAGCAGGAGTAGAAACTATGTTTGCAGACCATGTAAACTTCAAACTGAGAGCAATCAAAAGAGATAAAGAAGGTTACCACATACTTGTTAGGGGAAAACTGCAAGAGGATGAGATAATAATCATAAATATTGGAGCACCAAACTACATAAGACAAATCTTAACAGACATGAAAACCCATATAATTAATAACGCTATTGTAATAGGGGACCTCAACACCCCTTTGACGCAAAGTGATAGGTCAACTGTACAAAAAATCAGCAAAGAAATAACAGACCTGAACCAAATCTGTGAACAAATGGACTTAATAGATGTGTACCGTGTTCTACCCCACAACATCAGAATACACACTTTTCTCAGCTACACATGGGACTTTCTTTAAAATAGACCACATTCTAGCCCATAGAGCACACCTACCTAAATGCAAAAGAATTGAAATTATCCCATGCGTATTATCTGACCATGGTGCATTGAAATTAGAAATTAATGAGAAAAGGAACTCCAAAAACTCTATAAACACTGAGTAATTAAACAATCACCTCCTGAACAACCAACGGGCCACAGAAGAAATTACAACATACCTGCAGGGGCTGGGGATATAGCTCAGTGGAATAAGCGCCTGCCTAGCAAGCGCAGGGTCCTGAGTTCGATCCCCAGTACCGCCAAAAAAAAAAAAAAAAGAACATACCTACAAACCAAAATGTACATACAACTTACTGGAATCTGTGGGATGTAATGAAAACAGTTCTCAGAGGGAAATTTATAGCAGTGAACTCACACATAAGGAGAGAGAACAAATAAATAGCAATGCTGCACCTCAAACTTTAGAAAAAGTCAAGCCCAAAGAAGGGAGGAGATTATAAAGATCTGGGCAGAAATTAATGCAATTGAGATGAAGAAAACACTACAAAAAATAAATGAATCAAAGAATTGGTTCTTTTAAAGAATAAATAAAATTGATAAATCCCTAGCCAACGTTATCAAAAAGAGAAAGGAAAAAATCAAACTCATGCAAAGAGGAATGAAAAGGATGAAATCACCACAGATACTACAGAAATTCAAAAGATCATTAAAACTTTGAAAATCTTTACTCTGATAGGATAGAAAACTCAGAAGAAATGGACAGATTCCTAGATATGTATGAATTACCAAAGTTGAATCAAGAAGATATAAAAATCCTGAACAACCCAATATCAATTAACAAGATTGAAAACATGATTAAAAACTTACCAACAAAGAAAAGCTCAAGTTGTGATGGATTCACAGCAGAATTTTACAAGAAATTGAGAGAAGATTTAATACCAACACGCCTCAAACTCTTCAATGCAATTGAAAGGGAAGCAGTTCTCTCTAACTCACTTGTGAAGGCAAGTATTATACTGATACCATAACCAGAGAAAGACCCAACCAAGAAAGAAAACTACAGACAAATCTCCCTAATTAACATAGATTCAAAGATACTCAAAATACTAGCAAATAAAATGCAGCAAAGCTTCAAGAAAATCATACACCATGACCAAGATGGATTCAGGCCAGGAATGCAGGCATAGTTCAATATTCACAAATCAATTAATGTTATACACCATATCAATAGAGCCAAAGACAAAAACCACATGATCATCTCAATAGATGTAGAAAAAGCTTTTGACAAAGTCCAACATGCATTCATGATAAAAAAAAAACCCTACAAAAAATGAAAATAATCAATCTTTTCAAAGCCATCTATGGCAAACTAACAGCCAACATCACATTGAATGGACAAAAACTGAAAGCTTTTACTTTATTTTTATTTATTTATTTATTTATTTATTTTTATTTTAAAGACAAAAGAATGGAGACATATGAACCAGAAAAGCCATAAACAATACAGAAAATACAAAGTTATACAGAATATAGTAGGGAATTAGAACTGGATGTTGTATTACATAGTTATCTTCACATTAGTTAACACAAAAACATTAAAGGAAATACCAAATTATAGATAAGATAGTAGGGAATTTGCACTGG